>VDFB02214753.1:0-15964 GCA_007258455.2 Sequoia sempervirens | reverse complement strand
ACAAACTAATTATGCCAAACAAATTTTAAGGAGGTTCAAAATGAATAACAACAAACCTGCCCCCACACCAACAACATCAGGTCTGAAACTACGCAAGAATGACAGTAGTAAGGAAGTGAACCCAACCCTCTACAAAAGCATGGTTGGAAGTTTGATGTACTTGACATCAACTAGGCTTGATTTAATGTATGCAGTAAGCTTGATATATAGGTTCATGGAGGAACCTAAGGAGACACATTGGCAAGCAGGAAAAAGGATCTTGAGGTATGTCAATGGAACAATAGGATATGGCATCATGTATGGTGCATCTAATGAGTTCATGTTGGATGGTTTAACACATAGTGATTGAGCAGGAAATGTGGATGATAGGAAGAGCACATCCGGTTATGTCTTCAACATGGGATCGGGTGCAATCTCATGGGCATCAAAGAAGTAACTGATTATCTCTCTCAGCACATCAGAAGCTGAAGACGTAGCAGCAAATGCAGTAGATTTTTAGGCTATTTGGTTAAGGAGGATCCTTGCAGATTTACAACAACAACAAGTTGACAACACAGTCATTCATTGTGACAATGTGTCCTCCATAGTGCTGACGAAGAATCCGGTCTTCAACGGATGAAGCAAACACATCGAGATTCGATATCACTTCATAACGGAGTTGGTAGAACAAGTTGAGATAAAAATTCAGTATTGCAAATCCGAGTAGCAGCTCACCGACATCTTCACCAAGGCATTGCCAAAGGATAGTTTTGAATGCCTAAGAGATAGGCTTGGCATTATGGATAGCTTCAGAGATCAGCTCTGGAAGGAAACTACAAATTGATAGCTAACTTACAGATTAAGGGGGGGTGTTGGAATATTCTATTATGTAGTCAGCAGACCTGACACCTCAGCCCCCATGTCAGATGAAGACCACCAAGTTATAGCCAACGTATACCTCCCATATTTATTTTGGTAGGTAAATTTGAATTTGAAATGGAGCACATGTTTTTTGAGAACTTGAAATAGTTGTTGCAGCCTGCAACAAGTAATGTCGTTAGGTAGATTTGAAATTTGAATTTGAGCACTCATTCTCATGAGCTGAAAGTAAGACAAAAGGAATGTCTTGGTAACCGTTGGTGTTAGACAAGAAGTAGAAGATTTTTTTTGTATTGGAAGGTGACCCTGCAACAACAGATGAAGTAGAGAATGTTCAACACAGAACAGTGACAGCAGCAACAAAGAAGGAATTTTTATCAGTCGCAGCACATTGTCAGCTGCAACTACAAGATTGTAGCAATTTATGTTTTTGGAGGTGTGAATGTAGCAGGTCCAGTCATTAGAAATCTGTCCAAATGGCTTAGTTTTATTTTGTTCATGTAAATCAGAGAATATCCTCTAAGTTTTTGTATTTTGAAGAAAACAAGGAATATATGCAAACTTTATTTTTGTCTGTTTAGTCTTGCTTTCACTATGCGTTCACTGTGCGTATTTTGTGTGTTTATTCTGCTATGTCTATCCTGTCACAACAATGACTTTGTGTCTTATTGCACACCTTGCTCCCAAAAAACATCTAGATAAAATGATTAGTAATCTATCGTGGAATATACTGAAGGCTATCGTTCCACCGCTATTACATTGTTCCCATCATATAATTTTAAATCGGATCTCATCTATGAAGCACTGATGTTTGAGTCACAAATGTGTGACATAGGGGAGTACGTTCTTGTGAACACCTTTGAGGAATTGGAAGGGAGAGAGGTGGCAACGACACTGTCCATTAAGGGGTGTCCATCTTTGTCAATAGGCCTTGTTTTTCTCCATAAATTTTTAGCACGGGAGAAATCAACACTGAGCAACATGTTTATGTGGGAGGAAGACGATAGTTGCTTGCACTGGTTAGACAAACAATGCCTTCACTTTATGATTGTATGTTTCATTTGGAAGTTTGGCACTCAAATCGCAAGAGCAGTTGGATGAGCTAGCGTTGGGTTTGGAACAGAGTGGGCATGCCTTTTTGTGGGTTCTTCACTTTGATATTGGTCAGGGGTAGGCTATTGTTTTGATTGAGGGATTGGAAGAGCGAACCAAAGATTGTGCATTGATTTTGAAATGGACGCCACTATTGAAGGTGCTTGCACATCCTTTGGTGGGAGGATTTCTGATGCACAACAAATGGAATTCAAGTGTGGAGAGCATAACAATGGGAGTGCCCATGATTGGATGGCCTTATTTTGGTGATTAGTTCCACAACTACAGATTTGCCAAAGATATATTGAAGGTTGGGTTGGATTTTAAGGACATGGACGTTGACGATGGGAGATTGGTAAGGAAAGAAGAGGTGGAGAGTGCAGTGATGAGGGTGATGCAGAGTGAGGAGTTGTAGAAGAAATCCTCTAAGCTAAAGGAGGTGGCAACTAAAGCAGTGATGGCAGGAGGTTCTTCTTTCAACAACATAAATACCTTCATCTGCAATATGCTCAAGCATGCCAAATCACAGTCGCACTCGTCTTTCGTGCACTACGAGCAAACTCTTTGACACATATGACAATACACTATAGAATTGTATCTATTTGGTTGTTATGTGGCAGATGAGATTTGGTTATCTAGATTTTGAGTTTTTAGTAATTCTCTTATCCATTTCAAACCTGGTGGCATTTAGGATATTCTTTTGCTTCTTAGGGTTTATTTATTGGGATGAAGTCTTTATAGTTTGATATTGTATCTACTATTGTAAAAACATGTTCATGTTTTACTTCATGAATCTTTTAGAACCCTAAAAATTTTATTAATTCTTGTCGGGGAACTATTGGGAGGCTTCAAACGCTACACAATGATTAATGTACATTGCACTGGCTAATCAGAGTTTTGAGTTTTATTAAGTAGTGATTAAATGGGAATGCAAATGTGCTTACAAGTTAACTGCTCTGAAATTTGGTGGCCTATTATTGGCTTCGATTAATGGCTCCAGGATGTTAGTGCATGACTTTAGTTTCATGAGGCAAGAGAGCATGTAGATCCCAAAGGGCTTATTGGAGTGATTAGTTCAATTGACCCACCATCACATTTTCACTACCATGCTATAGATTTTTACCCGACAATTGGTGGTTAGGGTTTTAGCAACACTAATTAGTTGCCATGGTAGTAATTTGCATGTAGAGGAGACGTGGCTGGTTTGTAGGACATTGGTTTGCCTCACTTTTCTTTTGTATTATTTTAAAATCAGATGCTCACATTTCTCTTTGAACACCTTATCATGTTTCTTCTTCCATGATTTGTAGCAAGTTTTTGTGTGATGTTAGGGCACGAAGTAGATAAAGAATTCACATGCCTTGTTTACTCCATTTATGCACAAGAGATTTGCAATGAGAGATTTACTTGCAATATTTTCTGAAGCATTTTGTCTATCCTTTCTAGAATTAAATGGCTTTCATTGTTTCCTATTATGGATATGTGTTATTTGATTGATTTTTGATTTTACGACTTGGTACATAGATGGTTTACATGTGCTACTCCAACTTGTGTCTTTGAGGTTTACCTTTGATAGGGTCATGAAAGATATTATTCAAATAATGTGCTTTTCTTTCAGCTACATAAGAATATGCACTTTTGGATTGCTATGTAACAATAATAATCATAGAGTCAAATCAATTCATACTTACATTGTGTAACACCAAATAATCTACATGCTAGAGTCTATTCCATATATCAACATGAAGTCAGTTCATATAAAGCAAATGGAATGATGTCCTTATGAAATAAATCAACATGTTTAACATTATAAGCAAAATAGCAAAGTAAACTAATTAAAACATGAAAAACACATTGAATACTCTATCTCATAGTGGATTGGTGCTTTTATGGAAAGAAGCCCTTTCCCAATCCTTTGCTAAGCTCCATGATGAAGATGATATGAAATGCTAACTTGGATGAGTGGAGAGAGATACTAAGATTGTGGAGGATTGATACAATAGAGAAGCTCTCTATTTATATCCAAAAGGGATAGAATAATGCCAAACATGGAGGATGTGGGACTAAAAACCAACCAATGGCAAGATGCCACTTGTCCAATTGTGAGAGGTTGAGGAATGAGCACATTTTGGTCAATGTGCCAAAGAGGGGGAGATTTAAAATTTGAATTTGATGACATGATATGTTAAATGCCAAGTTTGACCTTTGCAAAAGACATGTAAGACCTCTTAAATGCTTTGTTGGATGTACATGTCAACTTGGGGGGAGATTCAAATTTGGAAAACATTCTCCTTTTATGCCATGTTGAAAGAAAATGATGAATTTAATAAATCAATAAATTGATTTATTTGTGCAAGTGGGGAAAAGCTAGAGGATGTGGATGGGTGATTAGATTAGATTAACTAGTAAGGGTGATTAGGATTTTACCCATTTGACTTAGATTTAGGGATTTAACTAAATCAAAGGGGGATGAAAGGTGATTTCAAACTTGATTAAATAAATATTTGATTTATTTAATCAAAGAGGATGTTGTTAGGCTTAAATTAGATACAGTTAATTTTATTCAATTTAAATGGATGGCCTTAGGAGATTAATCAATTAAAATTGGTTTATTTAATTGACGAGCGAATATGATTATGCATGATGTCAATTTTCCTTTGCTAAGCCCATGATGAAGATGATATGAAATGCTAACTTGGATGAGTAGAGAGAGATACTAAGATTGTGGAGGAGTGATACAATAGAGAAGCTCTCTATTTATAGCCAAGAAGGATAAAAGAATGCCAAACATGGAGGATGTGGAACTAAAAACCAACCAATAGGAAGGAGCCACTTGTCAACATGTGAGAGGTTGAGAAATGAGCACATTTTGGTCAATGTGCCAAAGAGGGGGAGATTTGAAATTTGAATACCTTTGCAAGAGACATGTAAGAGCTCATAAATGCCTTGTTAGATGTACATGTCAAATTGAGGGGAGATTCAAATTTGGAAGAACATTCTCCTTTTATGCCATGTTGAAAGAAAATGATGACTTAATAAATCAATAAACTGATTTATTTGTGCAAGGGAAAAGCTAGAGGATGTGGATATGATTAGATTAGATTAACTCATAGCTCTTGATTAACTCTAAGATGATGATTGTACATTTTGACCTTACTTGGACTTTAGATTTCTAGGATTTGAATCCAAATCATGGGATGAAAGGTGATTTTAGACTTGATTAAATAAATATTTGATTTATTTAATCAAAGAGGATGTTGTTAGGCTTAAATTAAATAAAGTTAATTTATTCAATTTAAATGGATGGCCTTAGGAGATTAATCAAATAAACTTGGTTTATTTAATTGATGAGCAAATATGATTATGCATGATGTCAATTTTGCATGTCTACACATTGTACCATGAGCTCTAGGGTTTTATTACTGCTAATTCAGGGATTCATGAACATAAGTCACTTTCACACAGAATAAGAACCAAAGATATATTGTGTTTATTTATTTCTACCTATGAAGAGCCTGGCTCATTGATCTAATTTGTTGGCTCCATTACAACTTTTTAATTTTTTTGGACCACTAAAAACATGAACCATGCATGGCATGGTAAGCACAATTCAAGGGATATAGAAACATCATATTACTATCCTAACAAAGTATTTATTTTGGTTTTGACCATTAAATGTTGGATTGATGACTAACTATGCTGAAAGATCATGAAATGGGTTTTCTACTATCTAGAGTCTTTCCTTTATTGTATTTTTGTTTGTTACTATTTGGACTCATGGAAGGTGTGCTCCATTCCTAGATTTTTGACATTTTATTTTGGTCAGTTGACAGTAATATAAATTTGTTTTAATTTGATTATGCTTTCAAATGAATTTTTATCATTCATTATGTTTTGGAATAATATGCTAGACACTATGTTTCTATCTAGTACCCATACCTTCTAATGGTCATGCAAAAGAAAAATTCCTTGCAATAACCTCAAAGTTGTTCAAGATCAAACGCCAAAATAGAGATTCATTCTCAAGCAATATGCAAATAGGGATAAAGTTGAAAAAAAGTTCTAGAGATAATGTTAAAGCAAACAAAAAGAATTCTGAAAATCATATATTGTAGAACAGTAGCAGAATTCTGACTATTTGGACATAGGAAACCTTCAAGAATAATCTTCTTCACGGCTCATTTCTTTTCTTGATAGTTTAATACAAGTGAGAGAAAGCCAATATTTTAAAATCTTGATATCATTGCAATTGTTGAGATTTTCTAATGTCATGCTATTTATCAAAAAACAAAAAAATGAAGGTCACACCTATTGTTAGTCACTCAGTCCTATCATCCTGATGCATGCGAAGTAATTTAATCTATCTTCGATATGATAGGACTTTATGTTCTTTTTTTTTTTTAGAAAATATACAAGTTGAAGCCTATTGCTTGCCTGTAATATTTGATCTTGCTAAATACATTGCTCACATACATCTTTTAATTAGTTTAAATTATTATTTTACTCAATGAAAGTTTATCCTTCTTTATTAAATTAGTCAATTATGCATAGTTAGAGAACCACCAACATACCCATGTTTCAGGGGTCCACACAAGGTGTTGTGTTCCTACATCCTGCATAACTATGCACCCATTTAACCTTTGTTCTAAGTTTTGATATTCTCCCTTCAAATTTAATTGTCATGTTTTCTTCAAAATCAAGTTTCAATTATCCTCAAATTCTCTCCATGGTCACTAAGATCAAGATTTTGGGAAATTGTGTTTATTTAGTGACCTATTTTATTTCTAATATATTGTTTAGATGTGATTTAGTTAATTTGTACAAGCCTCGAAAGTCAATGAAATTTGGTTACCAAAAATTATAACTCTTTCAATTGTTACAGTGTTAGATCCCTCTTGTATGCTTTTCCTAAAATTTTACTTAATTAAAGGTAAGCAAATTAACAATATTTAGATAAGTCTTTTGGGAAATTTGAAGGAAGATTTTTTTTCTTTTACTTAATAATTTTATGAAACTATTGGGGTTTGCATTATAATTTCAAAATCATATAGCATTAGATAGTTGTGGAAACATATAAAGCCTATTCAACTCTAATTTGCTTATAAATTTTGAAATTCTAAATATAAAAAAAGTGAAACCAAAACCTGAGATTACCTTTAGAGTCAAACTAGGTTGATGATTGTAGTTTCCTTGATGAGCCAAATCAAATCATGAGTGTTTACCTATAGAGTCAAACCAGTTAGATGACTGTAGTTTCCTTGATAAGCCAAATCAAATCACGAGCATAAGTGTCTTAATGGTTCAAGAACATCACTTGGGTTCAATTTAACCCTAGAATTGAATAGGTTAGTTCCAATCTCAATCTTAATGCTATTAGGGTGATCCTCCCATCTCAAAAGTTCCCTTGACTACAACTCAGTTTTTGCTAGAAGAAGGCCAAGGAATCAATCTACAACAAATATAGCACAAGCAATGATTTTTTCAACCAAAATAGTTGTTTTTATTTGCAATAATTAATTTCAATAAAAAACCAACATTTGAAGCTATTATAGAACAAGTTGAATGCCCTTATAGTTTAATTAAGAAGTCAAAAACTAAAACTCCAAGTTACTTGGATCACCTAGTTTGGGCTTCAAACGTAGGAAATCAAAAGCTCATCAGCTTGGGACTTTTGTAGTGAGTTTATTAGCAACTAGGATATACAAATATTTTAAAACACCATCAATCCAACTAAGATGCCCTGAGAAGTAGATTGAGCTCTTCAAATTTTGAAAAACCCTACACGGATAAATTGAGAATAGGGTCATCTAATTTTGGCTTCATATGCTTTGGGAAGTAAAAATTAGTAAAAATTCTCAACTGCTAAGGACTAATTTATGGAAAATAGTAAATGATTATATTGAATTAAACACTTTAAAAATTTGGGATAAAGTGTTACTTAGATTATGATCTCAATACTGTTACTTTGAGATTTTAGTTAACTGTTTGTTATTGAACTAGAAAAATGTGATATGCTTGTTTGTCCTCTTATGCTCAAGTCACATCTAATACCACTTCAATCAATGTTTCAATGACATCTGCATTCTTATGTGCAATGATTTCTTTTTGATTCGTTGGCATGGAAGATAATTTGCATCTTGTAAATTGATCGAAGTTCATCATCATATTTGAAACCATAGCTGCAAGAGGCCATTCCATGTTTAGACATAACAACTTTGCAACATTGTGTGTTTGGATCGAACAACCTTGCAACATTGAGGAGGGATTTGGATATGTGGTATTTGAGATAGGTTTGATTTAAAATTATGGTTGTTTCTACTTTTTGGGTGCTACTGAATTGTAGGAGTTTAGATATGTTGGCCACTCTATTATAGAAAACTAGTAAACTGATGTGGGACAAAACTTAGTTTTAGTCAATCTAACATGGATGTGATTAATAGTTTAAAAATTGGCCATAAGACTATTAGAACATCTTTCTGATGTTGGCAAGGGGTTTTATTTGCTGGTAGTGGTTTGAGAGCTTGGGGTAATCTACCATTATGGCTTGGGGAAACTTGGGTAACCTGTATTTAGTTATGGCTATTAAAATTGGGTACTTGTGAAAATCATTTTTTGAGATTGTAGTGGAAAGTTTGAAACCAATAGGAAAATTTTCAATATATACATCACACCAAATTTGAAATTCTATGTATCTGAACTTTTTTTTTTTTCCATTGGGCTACTAGTTTGCCTGAGTTGGCTAGGTGGCTTAGACGATAGCTTGACAAGAGGTGGAAACTCAAAAAGTACAAGAGTTGAACGATACACTAAGTGAAGTGATAAAGTCATCTTGCTTCATAGACTAATTTGGCTTTCACTTTTTGGTTAGACAAGGGCCAAAGAAAGGAGCTTTTTCCTTTGTCTGTTTACTAATGTTCCCTTCTTGTAAAATGCCTTTTGATGTTAAAATGATTTTTTTCTATTTAATGCTTGGATACTGCAGCAAGGAATTTTTGTAGTGTGGTATGATCCATATCAATTTTTTGTATAGGAAATAGATGATTTATTATAGAAGCTTGTGCACTCTTTACTACAATACATGTTGTACTTCTAACTGTGTGAGTTTTCCTAAGTTATTTTTATCTTGTAGTATCTTCAAACATGGAAAGTTTGAGTGCTTCATTTTACTTTTGGATGCAGGTCTAAAAGCTTATGTTCAATAGCAAATTATAAATTACAGATCCAATAAACTTTAAGAAGCTACAAAACCATCATTTTAAAAGCATAGAAAGCAATCAAACATATAAAAGAAATGTAAACAAGATCCAAATAAAAAAAAAATCTTTCTTGTACACATTTTTGCAAGAACTTCATAGCTTTGCAGCTGTTGTTCTATATACCATATGTTGAATTTTGAAATTAAAGATGATGATACATAGAATTGTCTTTGTTATATATTTTTCAAATATTCTTTCTTTAATTAAAAGAAAAATTGGGTCCTTTAATATTATTTTTCATTCTTTAAATAATATAGTTTCTTTATTTTTAAAAGGTTATTTTATTAATATAAGTTTTGAAAAAATCCATACATCATACTACAAAAAAATCATACCACTAGATAAAGGATGAAAAATATGCAAAGCAAAAAAAACACTCAAAAAGATGTTTGTATGCCTGAGAAGGAGGCTCGTGAAGATGAGCCAAAAATAAAAACACACCAACAATGAATGGGAAAACTTGGGGAAGAAATTGATGATGTTATAATGATGTCATTTGATAGAATATTCTCTACACTAACAGAATATTCTCTGATGCCTACAATAGTACTAACAACCAAAAAAGTGCAAATGAGCATATGCAAAATGAGAAAATATCATAAGCATGTGAGGTGCTGAAATGTACAAATGAGCCTTTCTTATAAAGGCAAGCAAGAAGAGGTGAGAAGGTAGGATTAAAACTCTAACTACCTCTCCAAGTATGAAACAAGTGTAGGACACTATGGACAAGTGTTGAGACACTTGGTGAGTTTACATGAGGTGATACAAATGTCTAGATAACCTCTGAGTGATCTTAAGTGTAGTGTGAATAAGACTCTACTAAGTAGGATAAAAGGTAACTAGTTTAATAATACTTCCTTTCACACTAACAATCACATAATACAAGGATAATAATATGCAAGAATTACTATCATTGAAAGATAGTAGATTGACATAATTAAAACGTAAAGAAATATATAATTTGATTAATGAAACCCCTGATGTAACAAGTCATTTGAATAAATGTTGTAACTTGGAACTTAACTATAAGTAATGGAATAAAGTCTTGATATCTTTGTGGGCTAATAAATATTGGAACCAAAAAAATCATGTTTTAAATAGATTAGGTTGCTCCAAAATTTACCAAATGCATATTTAAAAAATAACTCGAATGTTTGTGATATTTGAAAAAAATTTGAAACTCCTACTCATATTTTTTTGACTATTTTTTTACCAAAGAAATATGGAACCTATTCAAAATAGAACTAGAGGGATGAGGAGAAATGAATGTAGCCAAAAAAAGGAAATAATATTAGGAACTATTGAGGGGATGGGAAAAACAAACAATCTTTATTGGTTGATTTTAATTACAAAAACTTTATGGTTCTTATGGAAGGCTAGGAAAGAAGAAAAATACCAAGGCATTAGGAGAGCTCTTATCGAGTCTAATAGAAGAATCATTCACAATGTTTCTATGCACATAACCATCACATTGGAGGTGGCCAAGGATAAATTCATGAAGCTGATGGAAAAAGGAAAGATAGAGATAAGTAAAGAAGAGATAAAAGATGTAAATAAATGGATATATTGCAAAGAAAGCAACAAGACATACATGAAGAATCAAATAGAGGAACAAATGAATCTCAACAAAAATCACACAAAATACTTGGAAAAAAGAAACAAAGGTGGATGAAGATTCCATGAAAATAAAGGAAATGACCTCACTATTGAAGTAGTAAGATCAAATGACAACATCTCAACAACAAAACCACCTATCAATTGGAATGACTTGGACGACCATTGTGAGAGTGTTAATTTTAGAGAAATGTAAACAAATTGATATTTATTATGATATACAACACTATAGTATCATAGAATACTTATTTTGAGGCCCTCCAAGACAAAGAAATAGAGACCTTGTGAGGTCATAAAAATCAACCAATACTATCTTTATGTATGTGATAATTAGAATGTAAAGAGAACATCAACTATATATTTTGAATTTTTGTAAACTATAATGAATATAAAAAATATATATTTATTGTACACATACTAATTAAAATATTTTCAAAAGATATAATATAAATTATTTCTTCTTTTTAGAAATTTTTTCTCCTAAAGTAAGTTTATTTTTTATTATTTTTCTAATATCAATTTAAATTTTATTTTTAATTTATTAGCAAATTTAATATATTTTTTTGTGTGTAAGTTTTTAGAGCAATGAAAAGTTGTTAGTAGAGTATAACTTATAAGTAATAAAATCAATTTTTTATTTGTTCTTTTATGTCTTGACTTAATTTTAATTGTAAGTAAATGAAATTATAAGAATAAAAAAATATCTTAAATTATAAACAAGAAGAGTTGTTGGTAGACTATAAGCTTTAATTAATATAATCATTTTTATTTATTTTTTATGTTTTGATTTAATTATTTTTCTCTTTTATAAATAAAATAAAAATCAATGAATCATTTGCTTATATCTCATTTTTTCGTGTTATTAAAATCATGGTTTTAATTTCTCAATTTTAAAATAATACTCTTTAAAAAATGAAAATTTTTAATCGTAGATTAAATTCAAGTTAGAATTGGTTTTTTTGTTGTAAATCAATGAGTCATTGTGGAGGATCCATAACTTGAATGAAGTGTTTTATTTTAACATAATTCTATTGTACTTATATTTCTTTACATTTTGCTCTCCTGAAAACCTGTTCACCCAAAACCCTGAAGATTCAGAATTACCCAAAGCAACATATGTATATACACAAAACTTTAGGCCTTGAACTTGTGATGGTAGAAAAGGCTTTCACACAGCGAAAAATGTACACAGTACATACAGTATAATTTGCGAGACCCTGGATTTAGCACATCTTTAAGCAGAAACTTTAGCAGCAAAAGCATCTTCCAATCTCTGACAATCGACAAGATATGCAAAGCCATAAGCCAAATTCTTGAGTGCAGAATCATGCAAGTCTTTATTTGAGGTCGCAGTGGCATCAGTCGAGAAGAAAACCCTAAACCCTCTGAGAAAAGCATCCCTGGCCGTGGTCTCACAACAAACATTCGTCATAACTCCCGTAATAATCACTTCTGACTTTCCCTGCTCTCGAAGGTACGTCTCCAGATCAGTATTATAAAATGCACTGTAGGTGTGCTTGTGAATAACTTTATCATTCGCCTTTTTATCGACCTGTACAACCGGACAAGATATTAAGATTTTACTAGGGCTTAAGAAAAATCAAGGTTTTTGTTAGGGGTTGAATAAAAATGAGAATTCGGTTGGTATTTGGGCAAAAATAGGCACAATACTGACCTAGAGGCCTCACAGGGTAAGTAATCACAAATATTCTGCTGCTCCGGAAATTTTAGAGTTGTTTGAGTATTACAGTTCCTTAGAAATTAATTTATTTCTAATAAGCGATAGGATTTTAGGATTCTAGATGTCAAATTAACAGAAAACTATTTCAGAAGTATGAATGAACTATAAGTAGAAGTGGAAATATGATATGGAAACTCTGAGAGAGATTCTATTGTTATTTCTTGATTTAACATTTCCCTATAATCTAATTCATTTGTTTTAGATACTACATTTCCGGATTTTTGGATGTTAAAATAAAGAAAAAATTATTTAAGCTTAATAAGGATGTTAGAAATATAATCTCAACTTGCTCATCGTTCCTATCCTCTCTAGCTCAGCCTCTTTATCAACATTAATTACATATTAATGAGAAATATTTTTGGAGAAAGATTTTAGGAGATTTGTAATTATGCTGCATTAACTCCTCATTAAGTTTTGCACACTTTGTGGGTTGTAATCATATTATAATTTTATTACTCTTTCTCCACTGTAGCTCTTTTTGCTTTTAATATAGCATTGTTGTCATTTTTATAATAGAGAAGAACAAGAGAAGAAGGGCAATGAAGCTCTGCTGAAATTGTTCCAGTTTTAATACATATATATAAATATGAAATTGTCCACTTGTTGTTGTGAATTTTTTGTGTGTTGTAGACAACATTTATATGCTTTTTATTTGTCTCTTTTATTGCTGTATAAAAATCTTAGTTTGCTCTGTTCTCTGAATTTGCTACTCAAATCCTCTACCCCTTTCCCACATCTAGTATCAGAGCTTGGTTTAATCCCTCTGTCTCTCTGTATTTTTTGGGTCTACTTATTTTCTGTTTGACAACCATTAATGGCTTCCATGGCTTCCACATGTGGTGCATCTTTGTCTAGTTTGTAAACCCCCATTTTCACAAGAAAAAAATATGAGTATTGGTCTTTAACCATAAAAGCCCTGTTTTGGTCTCAAGATGTTTGGGAGATAGTTGAGAATGGTTATGTGGAACCAGTAGACCAAGCTACATATAATGCACTCACTTAGGCAGAAAAAGTTCTTCTGAAAGAGCAAAGGAAAAATGATGCAAAATACCTTTTTCTACATTCATCAAGCAATGCATGAAAGCATACTCCCAAGAGTAGTAGTAGACAAATAAGCAAAGGAAAAATGGGATACACTACAAACAACTTATCAAGGTAAGGACAAAGCTAGAACTGCAAAACTCCAGTTGCTTAGAAGGGATTTTGAGAATATAAATATGAAAGATTCAGATTCTATGGAATCATTTTTTACACATGTTGTTGGGCTTGTGAATCAAATAAAATCACATGGGGAAATAATAGAAGAGACAAAAATAGTTGAAAAAATGCTAAGAGTTATGCCTACTAAATTTGATCCTTTAGTTTTTGCAATATAGGAAACTAAGGATTTAACTCAGATGACAATGGCTGAGTTGCATGCCTCCTTGATAAATCATGAACATAGGTTGAACAGATCACATAATTCCATAGAAAATGTATTTCCATCTCAGGCTTCAATAAGCCATGGAAGAGGTAAAGGAAGATTCACTCCTAGGGGTAGAGGAAGAAATACATTTGGAGGACGTATCAACAATCCTACAAACCAAAGTGGAAGAGGAAATAACAATGATCACTCTCATAATCATTCAAATATTCAAAGACAAGACAAGTCACATGTTCAATGTCACTATTGTAAGAGGTATGGTCACTACTCTTTTGAATCCAGAAAGAAACAACATGACCAAGGAAGAAAAAATAAAATCCCCAAGAAAATTCTACAAAAAATTATATGTTTATTGCACATGCACAAAGATTGCTGAAGCAATTCCTACAAAATCACTAGTTGAATGTAATATGGTTCAAGAGAGTCCAAATGATATTTGGTATTTAGATTCTGGCTATAGCAATCACATGTTTGGAAATCTAGAGTTATTTTCTAGCTTGGATAAATCAATTATTTTAAATGTCACTCTTGGGGACAATAATCAAGTGAATGTTATGGGAAAAGGGATTGTTGATATTCTAACCAGAAAGGGCAAGCAGAAGGTCATTCATGATGTTTTTATGTTGCTGGTTTGAAGCATAATCTGATGAGTATTGGTTAGTTAGTGCAAAAAGGATATAGAATTTATATGAAGAATAATGCATGTGTTATTGTTGATAAAGCCCTCACTACTTAGCTAATAGCAAAGGTACAAATGACAAGAAATAGAATGTTCCCTTTGAGGTTGAAACTTGATATCAAAAGAACTGCAGCTGAAGTTCATCATATATTAAAAAATACACAAGTTGGAGCAATCCTCAAGGCTGAAAAGTCTCAAAATAAATCTCAAGCTAGCTCCAAAAATTCTAAATATAGCTCTGAAAACTCTCAAAATGTCTTTCAAGCTAGCTTCAATTTTTTTTAGAATGTCTCTCGAAGTTGCTCTGGAAAAGAACAAAGTTGCTCCAGAAAAGAACAAGTTTGCTCCAGAAAAGCAGAAATTAAAACTAAAGATGAACAAAATGATAGTCTAACTATTCAAATAACCTTTTAGTCAGTTGTAAAGAATGAATCTTGGTTATGCAATTTGAGATTTGGTCACTTAAATTTTGGAGGTTTGAATTTGCTGCATAGAAAGAATATGGTTAAGGGATTTCTATTGATTCAAAAACAGGAAAGAGTATGTGAAGCATGCATCTTGGGTAAACAACATAGAGAGACTTTCCCTATTGGAAAATTAGAAAGAGCTTGTAAACCTTTTAAGATTATTCACTCTGATATATGTGGACCAATGCAAACTCCTTCCATTGGAGGTTGTACATATTTTCTAACTTTTATTGATGACTATACAAGGAAGACATTGGTCTACTTTTTGAGGCATAAATTTGATGCTTTTGGAGTCTTTCAGTAGTTCAAGGCTTTTGTTGAGAAGCAAAGTGGTTACTACATCAAAATATTAAGAACTAATAGAGGTGGCGAGTATAGTTCTAATGATTTTCTAAATTTTTGCAAACAACGTGGTATTCACAAACAATTTACAGCTTGCTACACACCTCAACAAAATGGTGTGACTGAAAGAAGAAATAGAACTATCATGGTTATGGCAAGGAGTATGTTGAATTCAAAAGCATTTACTAAATGAATATTGGGCTGAAGTAGTAGCAACTACTATTTATATTCTAAATAGATGTCCAACTACAAGTGTAAGGAATGTGATTCCTCAAGAGGCTTCGAGTGGTAAAAAACATAGTGTTGCATAGTTCAAATTCTTTGGCTGTGTTGTGTATGCTCATGTGCCTAAAGAGCTGAGAAGAAAGTTGGATAACAAAGGTAAAAAAATGTATTTTTGTTGGGTATTTAGAAGATACAAAAGCTTACAAGTTGTTTAATCCAAATACAAGGAAAGTCATAATTAGCAGAGATGTGCAATTTGTGGAGAAT
>VDFB02214752.1:0-15326 GCA_007258455.2 Sequoia sempervirens | reverse complement strand
CAAATTTAAATTGCTTGAAGATTTATTATGGCTTGTGGCATACATGACTATCTTCATGTAGCTGATGATTATGTGGAGGGAAGGTAAGCCAGATTTGAACAAGCTAATAATACAATGGCCAATATTTGTAGAGAACAAAACTCTAGGATCATAATTATATCCTGCCTTAATTCTGTTTTCACATGAATTATGGGCATTCTTTGCATCGTCTTCCTAAGGTTTCTTCTCATTGTGTTTAGAGATCTCAAGCATGTTGCACGAATATGTGTAGGCATGGGTGGTGATAGGAACCGCACGAAGCACTTCTCTTGGAAAGTTGTCAAGAAGAAGTCAAAGGTTTAACAGGTGTTAGAGAAAGGAGGGTTGACTCCATACCTGAAGAGATTGCATGGTAACAATCCAGAGACTACGACATTGTTTACAAAAGCATGAAAGAATAGGGTGTTGAAGTTGGGTGGAATGGAGTTTGATGTGAATGAAGACTTTATAGCAAATATCATTGGCTTGCCCACATATGGTATGAAAATTTTTAGAGACAAGAAGGATTTGCAAACTACTATGCAAATTTTCTTTAAAGGGGTTTAAGCTATGGACTTGAAGACTACGAAGAGTGGCGTTACAATTTTAATATTCAGTTATAAAGCTAGTAGTTATATGCTTCTGATTCTTGCATTGAATATCTAAAATTATGGTTTTGGATTAATTAGCATTCATCTTGGTATTGTTGACATTTTGGGTTTAAATTTTTTATCATTGTTCTATATTTTTGATGTAAAAAAGAACTACATATCATGTTGTAGCTTTTGTCCAGAACTTTCAACATGCTCTTCTTTTTTCTTAAGCAAAAAGGTGAGTGCCATGCAGGCATAATATTCATGGAAATATTCTTGTAAGTAAAATAACTTATACTAAAAAATCAAAACTGAAATTACAATTCAAATAACTCATACCAAATCATATTATTTTTTATTGGACTTTCAGGTATTTCATGCAGGTTGTAGTTGTATTTGACTCGCATACAAAATTAGTAGGTATGCACTATTCTAAAACTTCCTGAAAGTCTTGAAAACCAAAGATTGAATTCCCTTGCTTTTGTTCCAAGGAGATATGCAAGTTTTAAGCATTTCTTTGCAAATCTGATATGACTGATCTCATGAAAAATTATATATTTAAATTATAAGAAAATTTTCAAAGATTTTTTTTGGATTAGATAGATATATAATCTTTGTTTTAAAATTATAGTTAATTATAATAGTATGGAGTATATGTTTAAAATTTAGGTAAGTTGTCCTCAATGATGGACATGTTTGTCTTTATATAGTGGATCATAACATTATAAAGGAACATACATCTAAAATTATAAATTGATTTTTGACTAAATCACCATTAATAAGGAAATAATCTTTAATCTTTATATTTTGGAAATAACATTAAGAGTGAGCATATATTTAACTCATAAATCTTCCTTTAATGAATATGAAAATAAAATTTAGTTTTTGAAATTTGAAACTAATGTTACCTATATCTAGGAGAAAGCTATTTGAAGTTCATGGAAGTATGTTACATCTAGGAGACAACTTTATGATGCAAAATTCCCCTAGTCTCTAATTCTGTCAAATATTCCAATAAATCTTCATAAAGAAATTCTTAGATTCTTATACATTTTTTCCATATCTTATAGGTGTTAATATGGAATTAATTAAATGTAAGATAGGCTTTATTTTACGTTTCTTTGGAATGTTTTTTTTACGTATTGCTATTAGTTAACACTAGGTACAATCTCAAATTTTTATTATTTAGGAATGGCAAACCTTGGACAACCTGATGAGATCATTGACATATCCAGTAGTGGCAGCTCATCATACATTCCACTTGGCTCACCTCCCTCTACGAATTCGGGTGGACCTCCTCCAAGGGCCATTCAAAGATTTGCATGTGAAATCACCATCAATTGCTTTGATATTGTGCAGAAAATGCAACAGCTTGTTTCATATATACATAATGTGCAAGTGGATGAGATATATTCAATGGAAACAACACTTGAAGACTTCCATAGAACTTGTGACACAGTGGCTTCGTTCAACATTTTTCTGTGCGAAATGTGCACTGATGCTCACTACAGATAAGTGCTTTTCTCCCGGCATCCGGCACTCTGCATTTAACCTATCGGAACGTTTCGAAATAATTATTTCAAGATACGTCATACGTCATCAAGTTTGTTCTCAGGTATACGAAAAGCATTACCAACGTTTATGGAGTATTTTGCACTTTTTGAAGTCTGTTTATAAATTTTTCTCGTACAAACACGATGTTTTCCTCTTTGCACTAGCTGCATTTGGCAAGTCCTTCAATGAAGCGATTTTATCTAATCCATACTCATTTCGTACAAACACTTTACCCGCTTTTATTCTGCACTAGGAGTTCTATCGTGAAAAGTCCTCGCTACTTTAGTATTGAATATCTAATCCAGATATCATGCAAACTTGGTATGCGATTTTTCTGGAAGAATTATGCCCCTTTGATGAATCATCATTTACGCCGATTTGCACTGCACCCTTTAGCTGGAAATTATCGTTACTTCTTCCATTCTTCTCATTTTGCACTAATGTCTGGAAAACAAATGTTTCATTTCAAAAAAATACAAAGGCTGATAACAATTCTTGATTTAAAATTTCGAATATTTTATTAAACCTATAGTACTTTGCACTGGCCTATTAAAAACCCTACCTACCAAAAGTGAGAAGCATTTCATTGAAGCACGCTAGAGGGCTAGGCCATTGGAGGCCATATTGGAAAAATCCATCAAACTCCAAAGATGAAAAAGATTCTTGTTCTGAATGCATGCTGAGAATAGGGAGCACAGAGCACATAGTTTATATGGTTTCTTTTTCAGAAATGACAAAGGGTTTTTTTTTCTTCAGAAACACAAAGGTTAGGCGGAAAGCTTAGAACAAAAGACAACCTCGTGGGCCTAGGTCACTTTTGGGAAAGCGACAATAGGAATTTTTTTTTGAAAGGCCTCGAATGCAAAACAGTGAGGAGGTGGAATCAAATTCTGGGCAGTTAGAGGTGAGTCTCCATCATTATCCTAAGGTTTCTTTTGTATTTTTTGGAAAAGTTATCTTTTAAAATTCTGGAAAAGGCAAAAGTAGGAACAAGTTTCATATTGCTATATGTTAAACAAGTCAAACAAGGAAAATAGTTTTTTCTTTAAGACTGAGTCTGTACACTATGGTGGGAAACCCTAGCGAGCAGGTTGTAGGGCCAACAATAGAGCATTCAAAACAGAGGGAAAACATGGGCAATATTTCTTTGGTAGAGGTTGGTGGGGACAGGGGTATAGAAAGCATGAAGAATTTTGAAATGGCACCACAGGTTGGCATGTTAGTGCCGTATGTCCCACCTTGCACCTCAAAAAACCAAAACTCTCATGTTGTCATAACATCACTAGCTTCAGAGGTACCTTGGCATAGTCAGGGACAAAGCAACACGCAAGTCAAAGAAGCGAACCTAGAGGGGAGATTAACATTCGTAAATGCTAAGCAGTATAAAAGGATCTTACAACGAAGGCAAGCCAAAATAACAAGAAGACTGAAATGGCTGGGTTGCAACAAGTTTGTTGCAATCCTTCCAAAGCTTATGGGCTTCAGCCGTGCAACAATTAACTCAAAATCAGCGCAAGGGCAAGTCAGGTCTCCTATGGCAGGGCAAGAAAACCATGAAAACCAGTTTGTAAGGGGTCTCGTAAAGAATCATCATTTCAAGTTTACTTAAGAGGTGAAGCAACAAGAAGAGGTGGCAGTTTTAGAGGCAGAGGTGGAAGACAAAAATGATGTATATAGTCCTAGCTCAACCCTTTTGGTCTGGTCCTCAAACTTATATGTTAGTGAGCTAACGGGGCTAAAAAAGAGGCTGGAAGAGTTAGAGTTGTCTAAACGGTTGAATGGTGACAAATGGCAAGAGGCCATGGTTGCCACTGAAAAACTTTCGCAAGAAAAGAAACTACTTAACATGGAAATAGGCAAGTTGCAAGTCAACATAAAAATAGGGCAACAAGAAATTTCAGCCTTAAAGTAGGAACTAAGGCATATCAACAATGGAGACATTCCTAAAGTGGCGGAAGTGGGTGGCACTTCGCATTTGCAAGAATTCCATGCAACAATGACAAACATGGAAGCTAGAGAGGTTAAATTAAATGAACAATTAGACAAGGTAAAATCATGGGCCCAAGTAGCAAAAAGTCCAACAACGAATCAAATAGAACTCATAGAGAAGTAGGTTAAACAACACATATGGGAGGAAAGAAACCGTCAGGATAAGGCAGCAAACTTAATAATAAAAGGGCTGAAAGATCACGGGGAAGGAGAACACACGGATAAGCTAATAAAAGACTTTCTAGCAGACAAGTTGGACTGGATAGGGCATATCCACAAAGCAAGCAGAATTGGTAGAATGTTACAAGATGGCAGAAATAGGAATATAAGGGTAACATTGAGAAATGTGGAAGACAAGAACAAAATCCTAAGGAACAAAAGGTTCCTTAAGGGTACACATTTCTATGTAGATGACGACCTAACTTCAACACAATTAGAGGAAACAAGAAAAGAGTGGGATAAAGTTGTAGCAGCAAGAAGTGTAGGTAACGAGGCATGGTTGTATAGAGGAAAAGCCCAAATCAGCAATAAAATGACACATGGCAAATAGGAAGGCGGGGCCCCCCAGGAACACCTCTCAATGGTAAGCTGGAATTGCAGGGGCTACCCTTGGAGGAGGGGTCCTGGTTTAGGGCCCATAGCAAAGGGGAAGGACATAATTGTCCTTATTGAAACACATGAACATGATGGCTGTAAGATCCCAATTTTTGAAGGTTACTCAAAAGTATCGGTTTGGAATGAACTAACAGAAAGTGGTAAAGGGCATGGGGGAGTGGCGGTTTTGATAAAAGAATCGTGGGAAAGAACCATACAAGTGGAAAAAGAAGATCCAAATAACAAATACAATCGGCAAAGGAGTATGACATGTACAAGAATGTATGACCTGTCAAAGGAACAAAATAGAGCAAAACCACCCAACAGGTCTCCTACAACCCTTTGCCAATTCCAAACCAAAAATGGGAGAGTATCTCCATGGACTTCATCACGGTCTCCCCAAAGTTCAAGGAAAGGATTGTGTCTATGTGATTGTGGATCGGCTCACCAAATATGCCCACTTCATCGCCATATCCACAGAATACTGGGCTCCCCAAGTAGCAAAAGTGTTTTTAAGGAGATCTTTAGACTACACGGTCTCCCTACGAATATAGTCAGTGATCGAGATAGTTGTTTCCTTAGCCAATTCTAGAAAGAACTATTCCGATTGGCAGGGACAAACATCACTCCTAGCACAAGTTACCACCCCCAAATAGATGGATAGACAAAGATTGTGACCAAGTGGGTGGAAGGATATTTGAAAAATTACGTCACTGGGCAACAAAACACATGGGTAAAGTGGCTACATCTTGGAGAGTATTGCTACAACACTACTCATCACATGTCCATCAAGATGAGTCCATTCAAGGCAAGCAAATTGAGAGGAGAGGACTGTCATGTCCCCTCACGCGAGCCTGACTTAATTCCCTTACACGGGAGAAGTCAAGGCGGATTAACCAAGTGCTTATATGAGACACAAAGTCGATATCATTAGACAAGCAATTTATTAAAAGGCAATCGGCATTATTTTATCACGTATGGTTTTACTCTTGAGCGACACTAACAAAGAGAGGCGTCTCTTACAACAGATATACTAATTGAAGGAATGTGTCCTTCAAAGAAATCAAGGGTATAAAAGAAATGCCATACCACAGTAAAAGGCATCAAAAAGAAAAGCAAAAGAAGAAACTCTGAGATCCCCACAGCCATACCAAGTGTATCTCTGCCCTAGCTAATAAGATGGAATTATATGCTACAAAGAATTGACTTACTATAACTGCATTTGCTAATCCCTTTGTGTGCAATCGATCTGATTCTTAGAGTAGAGATCTAATATCTATGTTTTTGTATAATCAACCTCACGTATATTTATGATTACGGGTTGTTTCAGTAAGCCGTTTGATTTCGTATATATGGATGTATAGCTGGTCTACTTATAATCACCTTACTCTATGCTTTGCGTAGTAATAATACATAGGCATTGATTATTTACGTATATTGCTTTGTGCATTCCTTTAGCATACTAATATATGTTCATAGATATATATATGCACATAATTGATAATTGTCAAAGTGTTTGCATCTATTTCTGTGTACTAATGCTTTGAGTGCTTGAAACTGTTTGTAAACCCCTTGGAGGAAAATGGCCTAAGACGGTGGTGCAGTTCACTTACGGTCCGCCCAATCCTGGACAAGTGATGAGCCATGGAGGGGTGGAAATACCACTTAGAGTCCACTCAAACTAGATAGAAGGGATGGGCCATGGAGGGGTGAACATGCCAAGACCCCCTATAAGCTCCGCCATTCCACAAGAGGGCAAGTGTTTGTTGAGGCAACGGCATGGTTGGGGAAAGCAAGAATAGACTGCCAACACGGAGTGTTGTGGTATACAACCTCTTAGGTTGGCATATGGCTAGGGCAGACCCACCATGTCACTCCTCTTAATTCGCAATAGTATTGCACTATGAATAGTCTTTGAATATATATTACAGTGATTGACTGCCAACTGAGAGGCATGTGTGTGGTGCAGGTTACTTTGGGCAACTTGAGACCTTTGGGTTATAAATTGTAAATTTCTTCTATGACTAGAGCTCAAAAAATTCTATTACTGTTGTGTGGGTGTTGCATAAATGGATGGTATAGCTACAATAATCCTCAAAAGGTGCCTCATCTATGGTGATAGGACCAAGTTGTGTATGTGAGAAACCAACTCCTGGTGGCTCACCATCCTTGTGTTCTAATTCCTCTTATGTTCTCACATTCACTTCCCATCTAATTTCCTCCTTCTCCAAATTAGCTAACTCATTATTGATTAACAATGGATACACATAAACATCCTCAAGCTTAGGAATCCAATTTGAATATGGATCAATGTTATCAAGGTCAAGTACTTCATGTGTACCTTTCCCTTGTACTTTCTTTTCATGCAACTAAAGGTTGTACTACATATAGACAAGGTCATTCAAGCTCTTTTGAGTCAACCTATTGTGATTATTTGTGTGAACAGTCTAAAAACACTCCAATTACACTCACAACCAAAAGCACAAGGTTGGGATAAAATCCAGATGGTAAGATTTTGAAGATTAGGCATTGTGGCACCATAATCTTGTCACCACAAAGTTGCAAAGATAACATTTGTCATTTATAACTTAGTAAATATTTTAGTTAACTTAAAAATTCAAGTAAATAGTAAATTAAAATTAAACATATATGTTTTTTCACTTGGCTATAGAACGGCTCTTTTACAAATGTAAAAATTTGAAGAAATAATGCTCCCTTGGCCTTCTTATAATTGTGTATGTCATCAAGTATGAGGCCTCGAAGGTTATCATCAACAACCAACCTCTCAAAACATGTGTTGAGGTCAAGAATAGCTTTGCATTTTCTTTTAAAGTAGGGGAGGAAAAAACTTGGGATTCAAATAGTACACAAGAACATGAATATGTTGGTGGAATTCTTAGTTCTACCTTCGATCAACAATGTGCCATATGGGTTCGTATTAGTTTTATTTGACCCATACAAATGGTAAATTGCCTTTTTGATCTTATCCATGGCCTTGTATAGATACCCTATGGGGTTGTAATCCCCACCCTAACCAACGTTTCTAACACCTAAATATCAAAATTTTATAAATTTAGTGAAATTAAAAAAAAGAAATCAAAGTTTGAAAATTTACATTGATGATTTTTTCCACAACCTTGGCAAATCTATTATAAAAATTTGTTTGCATGACCCTTTTTGCTTCAACCTTCTTACAATAAGGACTCTCTAACCATCTTTCAATCACCAACATGTGCTTAAGGTTGGACATTATATTTTGCAAGTGAGGAAATTAGTGGCAAAACATACGACTCTTGATCACACAAGATCTTTGCCTCTCTCATAAGATTTAGGATCCATGTGTGGTTATAGATGTACTTTGTGATATTCCTTGCATCTTCAACCACATTCTTCACCCAACTTAGTTTCCCTATGTCCTCAAGGAATAAGTCAACACAGTGGACAACATAAGGGCTCCAAAACAATGTTGTGTGTCTTGTCTTTAGAAGTCTTTCAGTTGCCACATATACAGCTGCAATGTTGGTCATTATTTGAATAACATTTTATACTCCTGCCTCCATCACCACCTCATCCAGCATGTTGCACAAGGTCTCTGCATTTTTATTTCATTAGAGGTATCAACTGATTTTAAAAAGTCTAGCTGCTCCCCTAAAACCACTAAAAAGTTGACAAGTGTCCTATTTGGCTATTCCTGCCATTTGTCCATCCATTAGATAAAATGGTGTAGCCTTTCTTATTTCATTTTTTTGTTCTTCTATTGGTAGGAGTGTGTTTTGGACTTCATCCTGTAATAATGGCCCACTCAACTCAAGATGATTTGGGACCTTAAACCTTTTACTTGCCACAGTCTATGCATTGACCAACTGCTTCCAATAAGGACTTGAAACAACATTAAATGGAATATTGTTGCAGTACCAAAATTTTGCACGTGCCAACTTCATTTGATGTTGCAATTCTCTCTTCCATGTAGTACCTTCCAAAGAAGGTTGCATATTCAAAAGTGTTATGAAGAACAAAAAAGCTAGAACTATGGCTAACCACACATCTTGATCCTCATATCCATGGCCCAATGGAAGAAGAGCCACCCACATCTCCTTGTGACCCTGCAAAATTAAAAATTGGATCTAGGGCTGCCATTGCCTCTGTTCTCTTTTTCTTTGCTTTCCTTTGGTCATATGTTGTAATGAGTGCTTTCACCTCCTTCTCAACCTTCAGACTAGTTATTGCATATGGCGTAGCATCTTGACAAGGGATTTGTGCAAGGTGATTTTTGAGTCAATTTATGCCTTTGATCATACTCTTAGTGTAGTGTATACATATAACTTCTCCTCGCACTAGATTTGGTGTCCTATGTTTCCAGCAAAGATCCTTTTTGTTTGCCATCATTTCTATTTTTGGAAGCCATATTCCTTTTAGAAAAATAAAAATAAAATCTAGCAGAAGGGAGACAACATAAAAAAATCAATAATACCCTAGTTAGCATCCCAAGTTTTACAAATAAATTTTAATTTTTTTTTGCATAAAAGGTTTCTTTATTCCAATCTACATTTATTTGGAAATGTGTAGAGTACTTCATTACAAATTACTAATGTTTTCACTTTTTTGATTTCATCTTTACTTTGTATTTCTACTATGAATTAGTGCCAATATTCTCCATTTCAAACAAAAAATAAATGTAATGTGTTTTTATTTTTAAAGGAGCCAAGAGACCATAATGGATAAATCCTTTCTATGTTGAAGCTTGAAAATGCTGATTCAGAGATGAATAGAATGTCGGATGTGGAAATTATATGAATTTTTAAAATTTTGTTGATATTACAAGTTTAAACAACTTGTAGGTTTGAATTTTCATAGTTATAATTTTGAAAATTCAAGCCTGTAGGTCGTTTTATTGAAAATTTGTTCAGATCGCAAATTTAAGCGACTTATAAGCTTGAATTTCCACAATTATAATTGTGAATTTTGAAGCTTGCAGGCTGTTTAAGTGAAATTGTTCATAGACTTGTAGGCTTGAATTATAACTGTGAGAACTCAACACTTTTAGTTTCAAGTTTTCAACACTTAGGCTTCACAATAGAAAGGAATTAAAGGATATTAAACTGTGAAAATTCTAGCTTGGCATAGAAAGGAATTTAGCGAACATTATGAAAAATTCTAATTGTTTGAAACTTTGAAAGTGATTATGCTGGTCATTTTAAAGTGAAACACAGACTAAATTTTATTATTTTCTACAATTTTTGGTATATAATTGTTTGAAGTTATTGTGATGATTTTTTCAAATTTTTAGTGTAACTCTAATACATGCAAAATAATAAACATTTTAAGGTTCTCATAAGGTGACTGTTGTAATTGCAATCGTTCCTTTCCACAATGCCCCATGGTTTCATTAAAAAATAAAAAACTATTGATTTGGGTTGTCATGTGTGCTTTGACATTGCTTCTTGGGCTGCCACATAGATTTTAATGGCATTGACTTTTATTCAGAGCCAAATGTGGATCAGACCCTTCCCTAGAAAACAAGGTAGAGTGATAGACCCAATAAAACATCTATAGGTTCTTTTATAGAAAGCTTAAGGAGCTAAGGACAAAAATAGAGTTAATGGTTAGCGTACGTCAGGATGCATCCATAACACAATATCTGAAAAAAGAAGATCCATGGAAAAAGGAGCCATACAAAAAGCTTAAAAAGAAAGATGATTTAATTGGTCACAAAATTTCAAACTCAACACCCAACAATTGTTGCTTGGAGTTTGACATTGATTCTTTCTCAATCCATATTTGCAGCACCTATGGTATCAATAATAAATCAGTAACATCGATGATAGGGATAATGCCACCACATTAAAAATTAGTACATATCGCCTAGATAAAGTATTAAAAACCATAAATGTGAGAGGGCTCACAATGCGTGACATTGAAATCACATGCAATGTTAGTACTATAGAGAGGTTTGCACCCCAAAGTCTATTTTTAGAGGGGCTTGCACACTTCAAGTGCCATTCAAGGAGAGCACTACCTGATCATCAAATTTTTGATTTTTATTTCTAGTCTACAAATGTAAATGTGCACTCTTATAATGTACAAATTAAGCTTATAAAAATTTCAATTAGCATTTGCATGAAAAATGTGTTTCAGCTTGCTTGTAATTCTCCATCTAAAATCATCTTGAGCTGAAAGTTTCTTAGCTTGCAGAGTATATTTAGTAACCATCTGTTTCAACAACAATCAAGGTGTTCAAAACAAATTTATGCTTTTACTTTGTAATTGTTCCTACATGGCTTTGCCAAATGAATAAAGTGCTATGACAAATTTGGGAGTGGCACATATGTTTTATGACTAACAAACACTTCATGCGTTTTCCATTCTTTAACCTACTTATCATCAAAAAGCAGGACATCCTTCATAACCAAACTATTCATTTTAAGGAATACCTGAGTAAAAAGCAGGTTCATTAGAAACTTGATACTAGTTAAAAACATCTCACTTGGAAGTGTTAAATTTAAAGATCAGATTGACATGCACAGAATTTAATTCAAAAATAACTCAAGACACAGCAGATACCCTGGGAAAACCCTCCTCTTGAGGGAGAAAAACCCAGCCAATAATATCTCTTATATTATTGAATCTTCAATAAGAATGATACACATACAATAGGCCAATAGAAAGGCCAGCACACAGCACCACAATCTGATGCAAATACAGAACTGAATGATACAATTCGCCAATAGATATCTCAGCCTTCTACACAAATCTCAGACTGCTCTTGGATGAACTCGCATATGAAGAACTTCGAATTGTGAATGAACTTGAAAAATGCTAATGAATGAATGATGAACAATGAGCAACCAAACGAATATATATACAAATGTGAGAGAACAGACGCATCCCTTCAAAGCATCAAGTCGGCCAAGATAACAATAATTACAAGTTATTTAATGAAGCGCCTCTTTTCATTAAATTGTATCTCTTCATTAAATACATTATTTATCAAATGAAGTGTCCATTCAGAAAATTGCATAAAACAATTAAATAGCTGAAGGCTAACATTTAATTGTTTTCTTCAAGCGATCTAGGCTGGAAGAAATCGTACGAAGCTGCTATAAACATCAACACTCCCTCTCAGCTAGGGAGAGTACTTCCAGCTGCACAAGACATATCACCTCAACGTGATGTCTACCACATTGGCTACAACCAAATGTGAAAAGAAGAATATCACCTCATCGTGATATCATATATCGTCTTAACACGATATCAAGCATAATGGCTACAACCATGCTATGGTGTGTACAAGTGTTCATCACTTGCGTGATGTTGTCACCTCAACATGACTTTCACCATGGCTCTCCTAGAGGGGGAAACACAAGTACAAGATGTTGTCATGGAGTCACACACATGACATTCACCATGACTCTCTTAGAGGGTGGAAACAAGGGCTTTCACCTCAAATCTCAAAGAGAAATGCATTAACAAGGGCTTGCACCTCAAATCTCTCTCAAAGAGAAATGTATTAACAAGGGCGTGCACCTCAAATCTCTCTCAAAGATAAATGCATTAACAAGGGATTTCACCTCAAACTTCTGTCACAGAGAACTCATTAAATAGGCTCACTGATACTGAGACTCTTTCTCAATTAACGCTGGATTCTCCACCATACCAAGCTTATCTCGAAAGTACACAAACTTGATTCTGGAGAGAGGCTTGGTGAGAATGTCTGCCATCTGCTCATTAGTGCTGATATACCTCAACTGTATAGCCTTCTGTAGTACCATATCTCTAACATAGTGGTACTTGATCTCAACATGCTTGGTTCTGTCATGAAACACAGGATTGACAGAAAGTTTCACGCAACTCTGGTTATCACAATGAATGATAGTAGGCTCCATTGATTGTCCAAACAATCCTACAAGGAGCTTACGAAGCCATACTGCTTGCCAAGCTGCCATACAAGCTGCAATATACTTTGCCTCTGCTGTACTCAATGCTACAGATGACTGCTTCCTGCTGCACCGAGATATCATAGCAGAACCCAAACTGAAGCAACAACTAGAGGTGCTCTTTTGATCTGTGACACACCTTGCCCAATCAGAATCAGTATAACCATGTAGCTCCAAGTTTGCATCTGGAGAGTATCTCAATCCATATCCAACTGTGCCATGTGAGTATCTCAGGATATGTTTAGCTGCAACAAGATGTATTTGTCTCGGTTCACACATGAATTGACTGAGTGCACTCACAGCATAATAGATATCTGGTCTAGTGTTAACTAGATACATCAAGGACCTGATTAGCTGTTTGTACATAGTAGGATCCACCAAGTCTGAACTAGCTGCAACTTCCTTCAATTTATGTAGGTTGGTCTCCATAGGTATAGACATGGATTTGCAATCCATCATACCAAATCTCTTAAGTATATCAATGGTGTACTTCCCTTGACTTAGAATCATCTCATCTGGTTTCTGCCAGAGTTCTAATCCAAGGAAGTAATGCATGAGCCCAAGGTACTTCATCTCAAATTCAGAAGTCAACTCCTTCTTACACTCGAGAATTAGGTGATCTTCTCTAGTTAGAATCAAATCATCAATATATAAGACTAAAATTAATGCTTCACCATTGATTACCTTGAAGTAGAGATTAGAGTCAGCATCATTCTTCAAAAAGCCCAAACTTGACAAGTACCGATCAATCCTTTCGTACCATGCACGAGGAGCCTGCTTAAGACCATACAAGGCCTTCTTCAACTTGCAAACATGAGACTCCTTCCCATGAACCTCAAATCCATTAGGTTGCTCGATATAAACTTCTTCCTCGATCACACCATTGAGAAAAGCTGTCTTCACGTCCATTTGATGAATCTTCCATCCTCTAGATGCAACAATGGCAATGATGGTTCTGACAGAAGTATAGTGAGCAATAGGAACAAATGTTTCTTCATAATCAACTCCCTCTTTCTGTGAAAACCCACGAGCCACGAATCTTGCCTTGTACTTCTCAATGCTCCTATCTGCAGTGTGCTTAATTTTGAAGAGCCATTTCGAAGATACCACAGATTTGCCCTCGGGTCTAGGAACAATGTCCCAAACATCATTCTTGAGAATTGATTGGTACTCCTCTGCCATAGCATCTCTCCAAACCTGTTGACTAGATGCTTCCTCAACATAGGTAGGCTCGGATTCAATAATATAACTCATTAAGGCAACATAACTGGAGAACTTATGTGGCCTTTTACTTTCTCTGAATGTGCCTCTAGGAGCTGCAAAACTTTTAGCCTCTTGCATAGTACGCCTGGCCCATAGAGGTCTTTTTCTCCCAATTACAATGTTGGTAGGCCCATCAGTAGGTTCCAAGGGTTCAATAGGATCAATATCTTCTTTCGATTTTGAAGTCTCCCTCTAAATATTAAGAGTATGGTCAACTTCCATATATCTATGTGACTCTTCATTATCAATCTCCATATGACTGCCCCTGGATCTCCTAAATACATCTTCCTCAAATGTGACATCTCTACTAATCTCAATCAAATTTTGTCTAGGGATGTATATTCTATAGGCTTTTGATGTCTCGTTGTAGCCCACAAAGACTCCCTTCTTACCAGAAGGCTCCAACTTAGTTCTCTTCTCTTTTGGAACATGAATATAGACAGGACATCCAAAGATCCTCAAATGACTAACCTCGAGCTTCTTCCCTGTAAAGGCTTCTTCTAGAGTCATATTTTCCAAGACCTTGTGAGGGCTTCTATTTTGAACATATACAACAGTCCTAGAAGCTTCTACCCATAAGAAGGTTTGTAGATCCTGGTCATGGATCATGGCTTTTGCTACTTCCACGATCGTCTTGTTGTTTCTCTCTGCAACACCATTCCCTTGAGGATTATAGGGTACATAGAACTCCCTCTTAATCCCTACATCAATACAAAAATCCCTAAAGCTACTAGAGGTGTATTCTCCACCATTATCTGATCTGAGGACCTTGATTCTTTTACCAAAAATATTCTCTACCAAGGCTTTGAACTCCTTAAACCTTCCTAACACTTCCTCAGACTCTTTAGTTTTGAAAAAAAAATCCAATTCTTTCTAGAGTGGTTATCAATAAATAGAACATAATACAAAAATCCACTCGAAGACGGAACAGACATAGGTCCACATAAATCAGAATGAATAAGGTCTAAAATGCACTTAGATCTATTTTCTCTACTATGGAAAGGAGCTTTTATATTCTTACCTAATGCACAACCTTTGCAAGTTCCTTCATGCTCCTGATTGAACTTAGGAAGACCCATCACCATCTTCTCCATAATAGGTAAGGCTCAGAAGTGAAGGTGAGCCTATCTTCGATTCCAAAGATCACATAAACTTGAAGAATCATGAACTAATGCCTGCAGTGGACATGTACAAAGTTTGTAGAGACTTTCATGTCTAACTCCAATTACTTGAGCATCCTTGAAGCTAGAATTTTCCATCCACACAAGTACTTTTCCTCTGGAGAAGGAAACTTGATATCCTTTATCTTCTAGGGCTGAAATTGAAAAGATATTGCGCTTGATTCCTGGAACATAAAGAACATTGCTCAACTGAAGTGTGA
>VDFB02214748.1:0-15950 GCA_007258455.2 Sequoia sempervirens | reverse complement strand
ATATATATATATATATATATATATATATATATATATATATATACCTTGTAACAAGTATTTATATGGATTTTTTAATTTTATGGGTTTCCAATAATATTAGTAATATCTTTTATTGTTTTAATTTCTAGTTTTTATATTAATTTAGGTTTTTTTTTTAATTTGTATTATAATATTTTAAGTATTTATAAAACGTGGAGAGATATAATGTCGATTTATTTTAGTCTATTTAAGGGTTATTTTATTCACTTAGTTAATATTTTATTTGTTATCATTGAGCATGCCACTAACATATTTATTTTTAAAAAAATGTATGTAAAATATTAAAAGATATAATTCTTGAGGCATCTTTTTTATTTATTTATTAGATTTGTTAAATAGAACAAACCAAAAGAATGATATCTCTTGATGATGTCTTTTACATTTTTTTTCTAAACAAATGTTTCGCAAATAAAACAAAATAAACAAAGTATATATAAGAAAATAATTTATAAATTAAAATAAAATTTATGTCCCCCTAATAAATAATATAATTATATAAGGAAAAAATTCTTAAATTCATATTGATATATGTGAGCTTTCTTAAACATATAATTCAACTCATGTACTACTTATAAAATATTCACATTTCATTATTATATAATTACAAACAAAAGAAATATTGTAAAATCATTCTATTCAAATCTCCATATACTTTTAATTTCCAAATGTATGTACACTTTTAAGAACAAATAATTTTTATTAAATGTAAAAAACCATACACAATTGTTTTTCTCAATGTAATCCTCTTTTTCCACTTTTTTCCACTAACACATCAACTACATCTTCCTTTTTATGAATACCAATTTTTTATAATTTTATCCTGTTTTAAACTTGTAAAAACTAACACATTATTAAATATATATAATTAAAAGAAACAAAAATAACATTATTTTTAATAAAAGAAATTACAGTTACCTTCGAAAAAGCTGATGGAAAGCCTCTAATATGCTCCTCTGTTTGCCCGTCACTAACCATGCCGCTTCCACTTTTACTTTTACATCCTCGTTTTTGCTATTACTTGCGAAAATATAGTCGTACACCGAGCGTAACCACATTATCCTGCTGTCACCCATGAATACCCATTTTCCTTCACCCAGTTCGGTATTAAAATATGATCTCAATATTGTAGAGAAGCGTAAGTCGGGATGATGAGAATCTATAATAAAACATCTCAGAATGGCATTGGCATTGGCAGAACTCTCCGGCCGCCTCAATTCCAAGTGCTTTTCTCCAGAAGGGTCGTCAACTTCTACCATATCAGAGTAGTCAAGAACAGAGACATTTTGCAAATTTTGAAAGAAGTTTCTCAGCGAGCCCACATCACACACTGCCCTTGTGCATATCATCACTTTCCTTGGCCATTCCTGCACATCGTTTGCAAAAGGCAAAGCCAGCACAAAATCAAAATTACTCATAATTATAAATAAACTTTCATATTTCCAATTTAACTATTTTCAAATACCTTTAACTTACTGACGAATGGTTCAACAGCTGATGTGTGGTTTGCTACGACTACCAGTGACTTCAATCTCTTTGAGTGCTCTAACCTGACTATACACAGCGCATTCCAGCGGGTATGCACTTCCAACGTCTCCAGTAATCTCAATCGTTCTATGCCTTCTATCTTCTCCAATTTGTAGCATTTTTTCAATTGAAGTTCTTTTAGAGAAGTCATTTCTGAGAGATTTGGAAGCGCCTCCAACTCTGAACAGTCACTTATCTTGAGCTTCTCCAGTGATCTTAAATTTTCTAAACCTTGTAATTTCTTTAATCTGTAGCACATTTGCAAATATAATTCCCTAAGAGAAGTTAATTCTGCGAGACCTGGAAGCACTTCTAATTTTGGACAGTCATATATCGTGAGCTTCTCCAGTGACTTTAAATTTTCTATACCTTCTACCTTCTCCAATTAGTACCACATTTGCAAATAGAATTCTCTAAGAGAAGTTAATCCTGCACGATCTGGAAGCCCATCTAATTTTGGACAGTCATCTATCCAGAGCTTCACTAGTGATCTTATGTTTTTTAGAACTTCTATATTCTCCAATTTATGGCATTTTTCCAAATGAAATTCTTTAAGAGAATTTAATTCTGCAAGACCCGGAAGCCCATCTAATTTTGAACAAAGAACATATTCTAAGCTTCACCAATGATTTTAAGTTTTCTAAACTTTCTACCTTCTCCAATTTGTCGCACCTATACAAATCAAATTCCTTAAGAGAAGCTAATTTTGCTAGACCTGGAAGTGCCTCCAACTCTGGAACGTTAGCAATGTGGAGCTTCTCCACTGATTTCAAATGTTCTAAACTTTCTATCTTCTCCAATTTTTGGCACATTCAAAAATAAATTATTTTAAGAGAAGTTATTTCTGCAAGACCTGGAAGCCCATCTAATTTTGGACAGTCATCTATCCTGAGCTCCTTCAATGATCTTATGTTTTTTTAGAACTTCTATCTTCTCCAATTTATGACATCTTTTCAAATCAATTTTTTTAAGAGAAGTTAATTCTGCAAGACCTGGAAGCCCATCTAATTTTGGACAGTCATCTATCTCCAGTGATCTTATGTTTTTTTTGGAACTTCTATCTTCTCCAATTTGTGGCATTTTTCCAAATGAAATTCTTTAAGAGAAGTTAATTCTGCAAGACCTGGAAGCCCATCTAATTCTGGACAGTCATCTATCCAGAGCTTCTCCAGTGATCTTATGTTTTTTTGAACTTCTATCTTCTCCAATTTGTGGCATTTTTCCAAGTGAAATTCTTTAAGAGAAGTTAATTCTGCAAGACCTGGAAGCCCATCTAATTCTGGACAGTCATCTATCCAGAGCTTCTCCAGTGATCTTATGTTTTTGGAACTTCTATCTTCTCCAATTTGTGGCATTTTTCCAAATGAAATTCTTTTAAGAGAAATTAATTCTGCAAGACCTGGAAGCCCATCTAATTTTGAACAAGAACGTATTCTGAGCTTCTCCAATGATTTTAAGTTTTCTAAACTTTCTACCTTCTCCGATTTGTCGCACAAGTGCAAATCAAATTCCTTAAGAGAAGTTAATTTTGCAAGACCTGGAAGCTCCTCCAACTCTGGAACGTAAGAAATTTTGAGCTCCTCCAGTGATTTCAAATGTTCTAAACTGTCTATCTTCTCCAATTTTTTGGACCATTCCAATACAAATACTTTTAGAGATGTAAACTTTGCTAAACTTGGAAGCTCATCTAACTGTATTCTCAGCTTCCGCAACGATCTCAGCTCTTGTAGACCTTCTATTTTCTTGACTTTCCTGCTATCAATCAACTCAAAGATCTCTAAAGACACTAATTCTGAAAAACATGGAAGCCCGTCCAACTCATTACAGCGGCGTATCTCCAGATTCTGGAGTTTTTTCAGGCCATGGACACCTCTGATCTCCTTCAGGACTACACAATTTTCAGCATTTAAGGTCTCCAATGTTCCTGGCAGGGTTTCCACCTCCCTCAATTCCTTATTCTGATCAAGATGAAGAGTCTCAAGGACGGGACAACAATCTTCACCAATTGAAATCTTGGACACTTTCGTGTATCTTAAATGTATTCTCTTGAGCATGCACCCTGACCCAAAACTCAACTCGCTCATTGGGATGTCTTCTATTTCCAGCGTTTCAAGATGGATTAATGATATTGGTAAATACTTCAAGTTCTTACACTCTTTGATTTTAAGTGTGGTTAACTTAATTAGCTGAAAGATGTTAGCTGGCAGTTCCTTCAAGCTGGTAAATGATAAATAGAGCTCTGTCAAGGAAGCTACTTCTGGGAGGCGCAACACTTTCAAATTCCTGCAATACTTTAGATTCAAATACCTGAGCTTTGTCATGTTTTCCAGAATGTGTAACTCCGACTTGATGGTTAGCTTCGTACAACCCTCTAAATTGAGATACTCCAGGAGTTTCAGCTTCTTAAAAGAATCTGGCAACTTTTTCAAATTGTTGCAATATCTCAAATCTAGGTCGACTTGCCGAAATTACTCGGCAGCAATGACAGATTGCTACAACCACTTATCTCCAGGTGCTCCAGCGATCGGAGATCACAAAATTCTCGTGGGAGGACACAAGTATCACCATTTATTAATATCTTTTTCAAATCCTTCAGATGTCCTGTTGAACTTGGAAATCCTCGCAAACCATAGCATCTCTGAATAACCAACTCTCCTAGCTGCGAAGGAGCCTGCAGCCAATTTTCGATACAATTAACATAAAGATAATTAAAAAATATTTCCGAAGATCCATTTTTAAAGAACCATGGAAGCAAGATACTTACATCCGCGTCCCGTTTCCACAAATGTTGTAAGCTCTGAGAGTCGAATAGTTCTAAAATTCTTAAAAAATTTAATGCAAGCCACGATGGAAGATTTTTGTGCTCAAATTTATTACACTGAAGCCAGATCAGTTCTCTTAATAGGTCACTATGTTCTTGATTTAAAAATTCTCCATCGCCAACAAATATCTTCAATCCAAGAGAGCAGGGCGCGAGGCTTTGCTGTCCTTGGCTTGTGTGTATTATAATCTTCCCTTGCTGTCGGTAACAATAGTCACCAACTGCGTTTGCCATTCCTCGGACTCGTATTACATCCTGAAGTCAAGTGTAAAAAAACAATATTTTAAAGCTCAATACAACTGGGGTTGGCTTAACCAGCACACTCTAAGCGTTGACCGCTTAGGTGGCTCGTGTGGGGCCCAGCCGTAATCCGTCCCTTTTCCTGTTTGCCTTTAACCCCGTTTGGTGGATGCATTTTTTAAAATCGTTTCTCCCGCGCATAACTCAAAACAGGTCTACAAAGTTCCCGCTTTGGTTACAATCAAATTTTTGGTCACGTCTGCAGCGTAAAAGGACATGAATCTGCTCACGAGGTAGTCACAGTATTTCAGTGTATCCAACATACAGGTCTACAACCCTGCGCAGTTCCAGCCTGTGCCAAAATGGGAGCTTTGGAGCAGATTATCCGTAACAGCAGGAGGATATAGGAATTTTGTCAGTTGGTAATGCTCTGCTGTGAATTGTTTGATAGAATGCCTCAAAAATAGGGTTTTATTGAATGCTATTATTGCAGGATATGCACAAAATGGGTTTGTTGAAAAGGTTTTAGAAACTTTCAAGTAGATGCAATTGGCAGGTGTAAAGCCAGATTCCTCTACATTTACGACCATCCTCTCTGCCTGTGCCGAAATGGGAGCTTTGGAACAGGCTGTGCACACCCATCGCAGGATGAGGATAGAGGATTTTTGTCAGATGTATTTGCAACTACCCTGGTAGACATGTATTCAAAATGTGGAAGGATAGACAAGGCACGTGAATTGTTTGACAGAATGCATCAAAGAAATGTTTCTCATGGAATGCCCTGATTGCAGGATATACACAAAATGGATTTGTTGAAAATGCTTTAGAAACTTTCAAATGGATTTGTTGAAAATGCTTTAGAAACTTTCAAGCAAATGCAATTGGCAGGTGTAAAGCCAAACTCTACAACCTTTGACAGCATCCTCGCAGCCTGTGTCGAATGGGAGCTTTGGAACAGGGTATGGGCATCCATCAAAGCATAAAAGATAGAGGAATTTTGTCAGATGTTGTTGCAACCGCTCTGGTAGACATGTATCCAAAATGTGGAATCATAGACAAGGCACGCGAACTGTTTGACAAAGTGCCTTAAAAGAAATTTGGTCTCATGGAATGCTATGATTGCAGGATATGAACAAAATGGATTTGTTGATAAAGATTTATAAACATTCTCCCACCTGTGCAAAATTGAGAGCTTTGGTAGGTAATGAGCATAGACTTATTTTGCTATGAAACATTTATTATCATCCTCTTCATTTTGATTTTTTTTTTTTTTTTTTTTTAATTAGCTATTTGAACTTCTTTATTATCAAATCATGTTACCCTTTATCTAAATATTTTTTCATCTTCATATTTATAAGATTTTTCTAGGATATGTTTCTATTAATCTAACACCAGATTCTTTTTATTCTTTTTCTTGAGTTTTTCCTTTTTTCCTTTGTATTATTTTTCCAATTTTTCATTTATCAACGAGGATTATTTTATTCTACATTTGATTGTTTACATTGTCTAACATTTGCTCCTCTAATTTAGTTACTCATTACTATGTTTTAGTATCATAGATTACATTTAGACTAGATAATTATTCACTTTATGATCATGGTGCCAACACACGCTTATAGAAAGTTCTATTAAATTTGGGACAACTAGAAATATCATGTGATTTATCACCACAAAAATCATGTGGACTTTCCTTCTTTTTTTCTTTTGCACTCATTAGAATAATGTCCTAGTTTACCATAGTTATAACATTTTTTCCTTTTGGTCCTTCCTCTTTCTTTAGAACCTCTATTATTATTGTGGTAGCCTCCCCTACCACCTCATTCTCAATAGTTATCATGGTAACTCATGGGGGACCTTGCATCTTGAATTTGTGGTACCACACAATGTATAAATTGTTAAGTGGTCATATACTTTCTCCAAACTGAAGTTCCCATTAGCCATGTGTTAAATAAACATTAAATGCTCTTATAGCTAAATTGTATGCTCTATCTACACCCATATCCAAAAAATGCTCCCCTAATCAATCCATGAACCATGTTTCATATTCATCTTCTCCATGAAGTAATATTGGCACTTATTTGTTTCATGTTTGCCCCAATTTATATTTTATAATATATACTTACCATCTTTCTAGGGAATTTCCCAAGTTCCCCTCTTAGTGTGGTAGCCTTCTTGGTGCCATTGATTATCAAACATTCATTCCTTAGATGTTCTTCTTTGTTATAATTTTTAAACCAAAATTTGCTTCTTCTAGGTAGGGGAAAAGTCTTATCCTTCTCACCTTTCAATGGAATTTCTTACTTCAACATTACATTTTCCCACTCTCATTTGAAATTATCAATTTCATCTTTTCCTATATATCATTCTCCCATATCTTTGACTAGGATTCTATTCTAGTGATCAATTCTATTGCATCCTTATAAGAAGAGGAAATCTTCTCATCTATTTTTGCTATAATATGAGGTGTTAACCCTAAAATAAACCACTCAATTCATTTCTTTTATGTTAGGGTTTCTTCTATCTTTCTAACCATACTTCTAAATCATTGTTCATAATATTTAACCTATTCCTCCAAGGTAGTATTTGTCATCTTCCATATTTTATTTGTATTTTGTTCATACATTAGGTGAATGGAAAATTTTCAATAAAGTCACTCAATTCTTTCCATGTTTTATCATGCTTAGGGCATTCTTTAATGCACCATATTAGCGCCTCATCATTGAGTGTCTCCACAAAACTGTACAACTAAGTCTACTCATCAGTAATGCCAACCCCAATCCAATGAAAGTCTAAGGTAAGTAGATGTTTGCTAGCATCCTTGGTGTATTTACCAAAAATAGGGAGCTTAATCATATGTGCATCCATATTTGGAGGAGGTAAAGGTGTTCTTGATTTATTTTGTATGGTTAGGGATTATCCTTTCTCCTAATTTATTCTCTACTCTTGGATCTCTTTCTCTCTTTATCATGGCTTCTTTGTCTAGTTCCACTCCTTTTCTACTTACCAAAGTCCTTTATCTATGACTATCTCTTGGCACTTAAACATCTAATAACTCACTTCGTAATACCTATCACAAATCTCATGCATAACTGCTTCTTGATCTTGCTTTCTCTAACCCAATTAAGGACTCACTACTTATGTTGACTCTTTAGAAACTCTTCTTGATTTTGACAACATGGGAGGTGACACAATCCATGAGGTTCATCTCCTCATAGTATCTCTTTAGCTTGGGGAATGTGTTGGTTGACAACACATCATTAGTAATTGATTTATCTTTAATTTTCTTTGAGTTGTTTTCTTCCTCAACTTGAGAATCGCTCTCATCTATCATCTTCAAAGTTTCCTTGGAAAACTCCAAAATTTTGGTGACTTATTTTATTCTATTGCTAAACATTATCTCATCTCCTTCACCAATTAACAACTTCTTTAGTTCCTTGCTTATTTCTTGTTCTTCTTCCCCATAAATTTTTGGTATCTTACATGATGGTTTTATTGATGCCAAAAATATGATATGATCACTTTTAAAAATGAATCAAAATAGATGATTTCCTTTATAGTACTTTGTGTAACTTTACCTATGCATCTAGATTTTCAATACATACATGCAATACATCTAAAAATTATAAACTTTAACACAAAATTTACCCACCCATCTAGGTTTTGTAGACATGCATGAAGTATGTGTCACCTTTGCAACAAGTCAAAATCTCTAAACATACGTTAAGATATCCATCTAGAATTTCAATAATGTATTTATTACTTCTAAACATGTCAAAAAATCTAAAATAGGCTTGAAGAATTCATCTTGAATTTCAATATATTTCTCTAAAACTTCAAAACTCTTAAGCAAACATTCTTTTATATAGAACACTATAATAATCCACCAACAATTCTACTCATGGGTTCTATCTATATCATACGCCATATTCCTTAAGAACACATTACAATCCTTCATTTGAAATTTTAAGTTATGGTAAACACACATATCTAGAGCACCAAAAATACCTATGTTCAATTAACAATTTAATCATAATATCATGACCTATTAAAGATTTTGCTATAGTGAAATGGACTCATCAATGGTGAAGGAAGGAATGAGATGTGAGTAAAGGAGGAACAAAACCAAGTCACTAATCTTGGTAAGCTTAGCCTCAATCTTGGCACTATACTCTCTTATTTGCATCACATGTTTGTTGTTGTCATAGCTCTCTTTCTTATGCAATGTCATTGGAAAAAGTAAAGACAATTTCCATAATCTTTCTAGTGTCCTTGTGCCTCTCCTTTATCATTGTTTTCCTTCTATTTTTTTCCATTCTCTATCTTTCTTCTTGAATCTCACTTCTCAATCATTTTAAATAAAAGAAAATCTTTCTTGTTGCCCCTATACTCATGTTCCTAATTAAATAAAGGACTTCACCTATAATTATGGTAGTTTCCATTTCCTACACGACCTCTACACTCAACCATATTTAGTTGTTTTCGCATAGTGGTGTCATAATGTTGCCTCCATTCTCATGCAACAACTATGAAGGAATGAATTAAATAGAAAATTTAACATAAATTATAAATAGGATTAACATTAGAATTACAAATATGTTAATGTAATTATGATATATATAATAAGAGAATGAAAAAATTGGCATGACATACTACACCTCTAAGAGTTTGCATCATCCCAATGCATCAATATTTGGCAAGAAATTAACATAAACTTTATTCATCTTTACACCAATATAGGGCTAACTTAAGATTTGATGATTGAATTTTCATAGCTTATAATTTGAATGGATTGACTAGGATGCCTATGAACCTCAAAATGTACCTATAAGTTCATAATAATATGCTTCCTATGTTTAACAATCAATCAACACTTTGACAAGGTTAAAACATTATTGAGAAATGATAAATTACCTACAAACAATCTCTGCTGGTGGAATAAGTCTATATCCAATTTATGTTAAAAGCACAAAGCAAGAAATTAAATTGCATGATTGACAAACATAGATAATTGGTAAGATCAATTTAACCTTGTAGGTATATTACTAACTTAACTAGACTAGATATTTATATCTATCTACAAACCAACTAGAATTGAATCAAAAGGTATCAATAGTTTTACCAAACAATACCAATTTAAATTTCACAAATAAGAAGAAATGAAATACTAAGGATATACTAAGATCTAATGCAAGTAAGGTATAAAAACTTCCACTCATACCTTAATCCTAGAAATCATAGTGAAACCGATCTGTCAAGCCAAGATCTCAACATGTTCTCATGTATTTAAATTGAGGAATGTGCAACATCACAAGCATAATACTCAATAAACCTAGTTATACTATGAAGCATTATAATAAATCATACTATCATTATCATGCCTTATTATATTTATACCAAAATTCAATTCATAATTTATGATTAGTCACATATACCATATATAGATGATTCATTATAAAGGTTATGCAACATTCAAGGTGGCATCACCATAGTCATGCATGACCCTAGTCCATTGAAATCAATGCATAAATATGTAATCAATAATAAGTATGGGTTAACACATGTATACAACCATAAACAATCCACATCAATAATTCAAAGCATGCATCCACATAAATAATTGATTTATGAGATCCCAACACCAAACTTTACTACTCAACATATAATGAAAGTGCCAACATAAGAAAACAACGACAATGTTGAATCCTTAAAAAAATGTTTTCAAAGTACTTAGAACATCAACCATAAAGAACCTATTGTCAAAAAATATCAAATATATAAGTATTGTCCCTCCTTACTATATTTTGATGTTCTATTTCCTTTCTAATTCTTAATCACTACCTATCATGTTATCATCTAAGTATACAATAATTTATATTAACTAGTATAGAAGTGTATACAACTTTGTATATATGATTATTCTAAGCTATAAATAATTTATCAATAATTAACATGAAAATTCACATATCACATTCAAATATCACAAAAATACATACTTTTTTAATAATTGATATATTCTAACCTCCAAAAATCATTATATATATCAAAACTTATTTAAATATTTAATATAAAAACAAATATTTAACATATATTATACTTCTACAACATATAAATTAATATATATTACACTTTTAATATATATTTCGGCACAGGCAGGGAGGATGGTAAAGGTGTAGGAGTCGCTTTACACCTACCAATTGCATCTGCTTAAAAGTTTTTAAAGCCTTTTCAACAAACCCATTTTGTGCATATCCTGCAACCGCAGCATTCCATAAGTCCGCATTTTTGAGGCATTTAGTCAAACAGTTCAGGTTTCTTGTCTTTGCTTCTACATTTTGCATGCATGTCTACCAGAGCATTACCAACTGACAAAATTCCTATATCCTTCCTGCTTTTACGGATAATCTGCTCCAAATCTCCCATTTTGGCACAGGCTGGAACTGCGCAGGGTTGTAGACCTGTTTGTTGCATACACTGAAACATTGCGACCACCCCGTGAGCAGATTCATGTCTTTTTACGCTGCAAACGTGACCAAAAACATGACTGTGACCAAAGCGGGAACTTTGACGATGTGTTTTGAGTTATGCGCGGGAGAAACAATTTTAAAAAATGCATCCACCAAACGGGGTTAACGGTGAACGGGAGAGAGGGACGGATTACGGCTGGGTCCCACGCCAGCCACCTAAGCGGTGAACGCTTAGAGTGTGCTGGTTAAGCCCAACCATACAATTCTGACGTTGGATCCATGCCGCGGTTAATAATATAAAAGGCATTGACTTCCTTGTCCAGGGGAATCTCGAGGTTGAGCATTTACACGAAGCCTGGCTTTGATCAACAATAATATTATTTCCTTTTCGTTTCCGTCTAGGAACTGCACTATCACCATGACTGTACAAGTCCTGTCAACATTGTACTGTTCACTGCTCTCGTGCTCCGATATTTTATGAAGGGAGCTCAAAATTATTGTACGGGGGAAGTTTGAAGATTTGTTCATGTGAAAATGCCAAGTACTCTGAAAAGTAATTTTTTTTCCACGGGTAAGCACGAATTTTCTATAGATACCTAATGTAAAGTAATTTCTTTTTTCTGCTGGTAAGCACGAATGTCTATAGATTTATTTTAGATTTATGCTAAGGTTATTTATTTTTTAATTTATATAAAAATGTTTAATATGATTGAATAATGTAATAAATTAATAAGACAAATTTAAGTAAATCTATTGCATTAAAATAATTGATATATATTTGAAATGTTTTTATTTAAAATTTGTTTATAAAGATTAATAATAATAAATCAATTATTATATATATTTTTATATCAACAGATATAAAGGTAATCCACTATGATGTTCACAGTATCGGAGAGCGACGGTTGATACCCAAAAGGCAAAACGGCGCTGATTTACATTTTCGTTACAAAAGCCAAAAAGAGGCACATCAAACCATCACCAAACAACAGGGCTAGTAGAGGACGTCTTCCACTTTATCCACCCAGGTAGTCCATCCTTTATCTCCTTCCATCCAGACAATATACTTCATCTCTTGAATCTGCGCAAGCATGAGCGTCGTATCCTTGCCAAAGCCTTTGTTGTTCTTCACCTCTTGGGATAGGATTTTGCAGGTGTTATCAAAAAGCTGCCGGTTGTTGAGGGTGTCTCTCCAGGCATATCCACCCTTCATCTCATAAATGAAAAAGGTGGCATAACCATCCTTGAGGAAGCGCTTGAGTTTCTTTCTTTCAATGATCATGGTGGTTCGAACCTGCAAATTTTTTTTAAAATAGATGAGTTTCCTAGAAGACTCAGTAAGATCACGGAGGTTATTCTGATATCTTTCTTCATTTCTGCATTTCCAGATCTGCCAAAGAATATTAGAGGAGAGGATCTTCCAGAAAAGATTAGAGTCATTTTTTAAACCATCAATGTGCCCAGTAACAATGTCCATAACAGTAAAAAGCATAGGATAAGTAATGCCAAACATGAGCCATATTTCTTTCACAAAGATACAGTCAAGGAGAATATATCTAGCCGTTTCAGGCAGTCTACAGAAGTTGCAGTAATCGTACTCGGCATTCCCTTTCCTGACAGGGAGTCTGTCAAGGAGAAGGAGCCAGTTAAAACATTTGATCTTAGGCTCGGTGGGGCCTTTCCACAGGCGGTCAAAGTGGTTCTTCCAAGCCCGGGTGTCCAGCCTGGAATACCAAACAATATTAACGTGGTTAATGATAGCTTCTGAATGCCCAATAACATTGTAAATGTGCTTGGCTTTGATCTTGGAGAACAAGGTGCCATCGGGCCATTTACACCCCAGAAATCTATGAGAGTCCACATGATAGGAGGAAGGGAGGTCTTTAGTCACCTTGAAAATCAGATTATAAGTCTTCTTTTGGGACATGGGGAGGTCAAAATTATTTCTAAGAGCCTCCCAGCTGATTAAAACATCATTCTCAAAGAGATCGGCAAACTGGGAAATGCCTTTGCTCGACCAGTGTCTAGCAGAGCAGCCTTGGGAGAGAGCTAGGGGCTTGCCAGAGGAAGATAAATTCCACCAAATGGATCTTTCACCATGAAGATGGCAGTCATCATGGAAGGCCCTGTTAGAGACATGTAATTTAACCTGGTCCCAAGCCTTCCAAATGGACCTAAAAACCGCAGAACCTTGAACAAGAACAGGAAAATTACCAATAACAAGGTCAATAATTGGAAGATTCTTCCAAGACTTCGCAGACTTAGGGAAGCCTCTTTCAATGTTGCTCTTAATCATAACCTTCCAAGGATCATTGCCATCAAGGGAGTGAAAGATCCACTTGGCGGCAAGGGCAACCCCTTGGAGCTTGAGGTCTTTCAAACCAAGCCCCCCGAGCAGCTTATTGACATGACACCAGTCCCACTTGACAGCATGCATCTTCTTTTTTCCTTTGCCATCCGACCAGAGAAAACTTCTAACCGACTTTTGAATCTCAAGGATTTGATAGTTACTGAACATCCAAGCAGAAGAATAGTAAATGTTATAGGATGAAAGGATTTTCTGATAGACCTGGATTTTGCCGGCCAAGGAAAGGGTTCTATTATGCCATTTATTCAGCTTTTTGAAGATCTTATCTTTAACCCACGCCCACATGTCATTAAGGGAGGGGTCAATGGAGAAGGGGATGCCAAGGTAGCGCACAATCTTGTGCGGGCCACCCCACTGAAAGTCATAGTTTTTAAACCAGTCAAGGGGGACCACATCCCACCCAAGACAAATAGATTTGGAATGCGAAAGCCTCGCCCCGGAGATCTTAGAGAACAGGTTGAGCTTGGAGGACAGAGCCTCAAAATTCTCAGGTCTAGCATCAAAAAAGATAGCAGTATCATCAGCAAACTGACAATTTAAGAGCTCCTCATTATTTGGAAGAGTAATACCTTTGACAGCAGGGGAGAGAGAGTTATCTCTCAGGATGTAAAAAAGGGCTTCAGAAGCAATAACGAAAAGGGCCGGAGCCAAGGGGCAGCCTTGCCTGATCGATCTACCAAGGGGGAAGGAGGCAGAGAGCGAGCCATTAATATCAATCTGGGCTGAAGCATCTTTGAGCAGAGTCTTAACAGAGTTACAAAACATTCTAGGAAAGCCGAAGGCCTCCAGCATCATGGAGATGAAATTCCATTCCACCCTGTCGTAGGCTTTTTCAAAGTCAAGAAGGAACATGGCAGAGTTTTGTTGGGAGTGCTTGGACCAGTTCATGGCTTCCCAACTAGTTATCAGGTTTTCGAGGATATACCTGCCTTTGATAAACCCGGTCTGGGTGGAGCATATAAACTTGGGGAGGATGTTCTCAATTCTGAGCGCTAGAATCTTGGCAAGAATTTTGTAGGAAACATTGAGGAGGGTAATGGGTCTCCAATTTTTGATGAGGGCCTTATCCCCATCTTTGGGGATCATCTTAATAATACCTTTATTAATGGAGCATCCTAAAGATCTCCTCTCAAGGGCCTCCGAATACAAATCAAGAAGATCATGGTAGATCCAACCAATGTTGGCCTTATAAAACTCTGCCGGGAGACCATCCGGCCCGGGGGCCTTGTCATTGCGGAGAGAGTTAATAGCTTTTTCAATTTCCTCTATAGAGAGATCTTTGGACAGCTGAATGGCTTCATCAGTGGAAATCTTGCTAGGGATAAGGGAGCACACATGTTGTCTGAGGGACGAGGCCTCTTCCGAATCTTCAGAGGAAAACAGACTCTGATAGAAATTAGCAAAGGATTCCTTAATGTTATCAATGTCAATTATCTCTTGGTTATCAACCACAATTCTCTCAATATTCTCATTCGTATGCTTATGCTTAAGGAGATTGAAAAAAAATTTAGAGCTCCTGTCACCATAATGTAACCAGTGCGCACGGGATCTAATCCTGGCTCCATTAATTTTTATCTGTTGGTGCTATCTAAGGGAATCCTTAGCTCTGATAAGATTAGAGGTGAGATCACAGTCAGAAGGGTTAGCTTGAATGTTGGACTCGGCAAGGTGCAGATAAGAGGAAAGGCATTTTTTAGCATATCTATAATCTTTCGCTCTTTTTTGCCCGATGGTCTTAAGCAGCTTTTGCCAAGCAAGGATGTTCTTATTCCACCTATCAAGGTGGGAATAGGAGGAAAGAGTATTTCTGTTAATAAGTTTGATGATGTGAATGGCAGCAAGAGTGTCTTCGTCTTTCAAGAGGTTGGTGTTTAGAGAGAACTTAGCAGAAGAGATTTTGCAACGGAGAGGAGAGTTGTTAAAAGTAATGTGGGATGAAATGGGATGGTGGTCGGAGAGGGAAGTGGGGGAGACGAGAACAAGGTGCCCAAAATTATCAGGTAAAAAGGAAAAGAAATTTTTGTTAGCATAAAATCTGTCAAGTCTGGAATAAATTCTAGAGTGACCCTGCTGAAGGTTGCACCAGGTATGCCAAATTCTGTGGTTAGAATCTTTAGATCCAGCCAAGGGGTCAAAGAGGAGTTTGGTATTTATCATTCTATTCCAGTGAGTTTTCTCCAGATCTTTCCAAGCAAAAGGAAGACCACCAAGTTTATCCTCTTGGGCCTCTATCATATTGAAGTCTCCCCCGATGAACCAAGGTATATTAGGAAGAGCAGCAATCCAGTCCCAGAGACTCGCACGCTCTATGAAGTCATTTGAGGCATAGATGGAGCATATGCCAAAGACATTATTCTTGTGGTTAATAGTGATCCAGACCGCTCTGTTACAGGGGGAAATCCCATTATCAGTAATATACTTCTCCCATCTGGGGCTGATCAGGAGAGCCACCCCACCCCTGCCCCTATCATGGTTGGTATAGAACTTGATGGCA
>VDFB02214747.1:0-17950 GCA_007258455.2 Sequoia sempervirens | reverse complement strand
TTTTTTTTTTTTTGTTGGATCAAGGACATAAATACCAAGAGCATATATATTTTTCAGATTTGTTTTCGGTAATCTACTATTTTCCACATGTGGAAATAGAGACCTTCATTTTCAATGAAAAACCTATGTTTAATAAAACTAAAAAAACAAATACATAATGAAACCAAAACATATTAAAATTATATTCGTTGGATAGCTTGTTCCGAGGACTGCCTAATTCCAATTGGGTTTGTGAAGATTCATTCATTTTCATCCTCAACCCAAGCTTCGAAGCGTAAAAATTTAGGTTTTTTTTGTGTTTCAAGGGGAGAATAAGGAATAAGGGGGGTTAGTACGAACCCCTAGGGGTTCGAGAAAACCACCCTCAATATGCATTTCCTTTTGTTATTTTGGGCAGGAAATGTGGGCCCAGTAATTAATGGGTTCGCTCGAACCCTAGTTCGGGCGAACCCCTTTTGGGTTCGGTCGAACTTGTAAGTTTATTTGAACCCCTAAAACCAATTTTTTTTCCATGGGGTCATTTTTTCTTAGTTTTCCTTCCTCCATCAAATTGTAAACCACTATTGTGGCTTCACCCAAGAATGTCAAATAATACCAAGATAAATTTGTGTTAACAATCACAAAACATTGTATTCATGAGGATATAAAAAGTATGATAATTGATTAAGAAAAAAGACAACCAAAAATTTATAATATTATTCATAAATCCAAAAGGTATTTTGGAAATATCAACTAATTTGACATGAATTTAGTGATATTCATAATGACAACCCTCTTTTTTAAAATAGTGGCCTCCAAAATCTCACCTAACAAAATTATTAGTAATTGGAATCATAAATACGTCCTTATGGTTAATTTATTATGTTCACAAAAATTAGGGCACATTCACTAGCCACCATCTTTTTTGGGAGTGAACAATATAGATTTTACTATCATTCTAATGTAATTAATCCAATAAACTTATATCAATGAAATAATGGAGAAGTATTATAATAAATTATAAAGCTCATAAAATGTAAACTTACATAGATATATGTGGATAGACCCTTCTATAAAAAAACACCCCAAAGAGACCCACACTTTATTATTCTTAAAATATGAAGTATAATAATACAATCCACTTATATATTTGATACTAGGATAGCTACAAAAGTGTGCCTATAAAGGAAGATACAACCCACTATCACATGTCTTCAATATTGATGCAGGAGCATCAGTGTTGTAGGGGCAATCTTGCATCACCCAAAAAATTGTTTTTCCTTATTTTATTTAGTTTTTTTGAGTCTCATGATGGCACTTAAGGGGTGTAAAACAAACAGAAGTTGGAAAAGTTCAAAAATGATCACTTACTATTTTTAATAAGTCAACCTAAATGAGATCATATGGAGCTGAAAAATTACCCCAAGAAGTGGAACTAAAAAAAATGCATCTAATGGTAGGAGAATCATCTCAATATCTTGTACCATTTGGGGGATATTAAAGTTTTCAACCCAAGAAATTTCTCCAATACAGCTTCAAATTCAAATTTGAAAACCTTAGGAGCCTCAAAAAAGCTCAAAAATGGATAAAATGATCTTTTGGTAATTTCAACATTGTAGATCTCTTCGGAGAGCTTTCCAAAAATATATTATAATATCAAATTGAACACTTGAGTCAAAATTTATGGCTCCAAGAAGTTGTTCCTCCAAAAAGTGAATTTCAATAAAATATCCCTGGGTGGGAAATAGAACGACTGGGCTTTTGGTGCCAAAACAAAAGGGAAAGTTACACTTTCCAAAACATTCTAAGGTGATTATTGGTGTCAAATAAAGGGTTGAGTGGAGGTTACAAGAGTTGGTTCCATTAGTGCAAATTGTGGCTCCAAATAATAGATTTTCTTTATAGAGTTGATTTCATTGTAATGAATCAAGCCCATGTGGCTATAACATTGTAATTTCTGAATCTATAATTTTAGTTTTTGAAATTAATCAAAAGTGGTTTATTATTTGTCCTACATTTTTTATGTTGATATCTATTATTGTGTTTTGTGGGTGTTGGGTGGGGTGGCCCCTCATGAAGATGGTGAACAATATATATTTTACTATAATTATAATGTAAGTAATCCAATAAACTTATATCAATGAAATAATGGAGAAGTATTATAATAAATTATAAAGCTCATAAAATGTAAACTATTACATAGATATATGTGGATAGACCCTTCAAAAGAGACCACTTTATTATTCTCAAAATATGAATTATAATAATACAATCCACTTATATATGTGATACTAGGATAGCTACAAAAGTGTACCTATAAAGGAAGATACAACCCACTATCTCATGTCTTTAATATTGATGCAGGAGCATCCAGTGGTGTAGGGGAAATCTTGCATCATTCAAAAAAAAAATTCTTATTTTATTTAGTTTTTCGAGTCCCATGATGGCACTTAAGGGGTGTAAGATAGACAGAAGTCATAAAAGGTCAAAAATGGTCAAATACTATTTTTAGTAAGTCAACCTAAACAGAATCATATGGTCCTAAAAATTTACCCCAAGAAGTAGAACTGAAAAAATATTAGATGGCAGAAGAATCATCTCAATATAATGTACCATTTGGGAGATATTAAATTTTTCATCCTGAAAAATTTCTCCAATACAGCTTCAAATTCAAATTTGAAAACCTTAAAAGCCTTGCAAAAGCTTGAAAAATGGAAAAAATGATCTTTAGATCATTTCAACATTGTAGATATCTTTGGAGAGCTTTCCAACAATATATTATAATAGCATATCATACACCCGAGTCACACTTTATGGCTTCAAGAAGTTGTTCCTCAAAAAACTAAATTTCAATAAAACATCTCCCTAGGCAGGAAATCAAACAGTTGGGCTTTTGGCATAAAAACAAAAGGGAAAGCTACACTTTCTAGAACATTCTAAGGTGGTTATTGGTTTCAAATAAAGGGTTAAGTGGAGGTTACAGGAGGTGGGTCCATTACTACATATTGTGGCTCTGAATAATAGATTTCCTTTACAAAGTTGATTTTGTTGTAATGAATCAAGCCCATGTGGCTATAGCATTAAAAGTTCTAAATCTATATAATTTCATTTTATGAAAGTAATCATTTAAAGTGGGTTTTTTTCAGTCCTACATTTTTTGTGTTTATATATATTGTTGTATTTTGTAGGTACCCAAAGGGTACTACCGACCTGCCATCATGGCAGGCGGTGACCCCTTGGGCCCTGCCACCCTGTGGACAGGGTACCAAGGGGGTACGCCTCCTGATATTATGGTAGGGCGGCAGACCCTCCTCAGGCGCCACCCACATAAACTTTAAATGATTTTTTTTAATACATTTTTTATAAAAAAATTATTATTATTAATTGAACTTTTTTATTTTTTTTTAAAAACACAACTTTTTTTAAAATAAGCCCAATTGGGAAAATACGGTGATGGCCATTTGGCCATCAATTTTAATGTCGTATTTCTACTGTGACGATCATATGGCTGTTAAATTTTTTCCAACTGAGTGTGAAATTTCCCTTTCAAGGCAGTTTTCTTCCAGAAGCCATAACTTTTGCCCACGATGTCGAAATTGGGAAAACGGGATATCGTCAAAAAGACGACTCATAGCACTTTCTAGTGGTGTAGGTATTTTTTGGATATTTTGTCCTTGTTATTTCTAGTCAAATTCATATCTTCTTTTCTAGAGTTTCCTTCAGTTTTTTTGGCATAACTTTTGCATATGATGTCAAAAATGGGAAAATAAGATATCATCAAAAATCTGGTTCTGAGCTCTTTGTAGTGGTGCAAGTGGTTTCCAAATTTTATTTTTGGAGTTTTCCAAAAATCATTCTTCTTAAATGTAGTCCTTTTTGGACCTTAAGGGCTCACATTGCATGTATTTATCATCTGTAAACGCACTAAAATAAAGTGCCTCAGATTTGTATGTGTAGTATTGGGATTCTTGCACATCACATTGTGTCATTATTATACTTGCACTATTCTATAAATTTCCATGGGGGGTTGATATTTACCTTTGTTTTTCATCATACCTTTTTCTAGTGCGTGTTCCTTCCATGACAGCAATGAATCACATTGATTCTTGACTCATGCATGTGTTCCTTTGTTTGCAAACCCTTTATAATTTGTTGGGATGTTCATGTTTTCACATTCATATTTTCTTGGTTCTTCATGCACTTCTTTCTGGCATTAAGTTTCAATGTACCTGTCATGACTCTTCCTTGTCAGCATTATGGGGGGTTTCTACTATTGGTGATATTACTTCCTTGGTTTCGTTGGAGTGAGCTATGTATTCAACATTTGTTCCTATGTACTTTCAAATAAAAAGTACATCAATGGTTCATTACTTGTATTTCATTGAGATGGATCACTTACCATATGGACACTCTTGCATTCAGGAGGCAACCTTCCATTTTCACTTGATCAATTCTTCAAACTATTGGTACTTGTGTCATTTGTATCTTTGAGTTCTTGATGTTTGCCTTGTTTTGCCATTGGATTTGAGTAGTGTCATTGGGGGCACTCATATAGATTATTGTCTTCTTGATCCTGATCATCATATGTTTCAGTAGAGGTTCTTCTTTTAGCATTTCAACAATCATTCTACAACAGTGTTTGCAACTTCTTCATGATTCAGTGGTGTTTTTCATGTTCATCCTTTGTTCCTATCTTTTGGGACAATTTCTTCTTGATTGGAGGCTTGTTCATCCTTCACTCTTGTTGGAGGATTCTTCATTCCTTCACTCTTTTTTGGAGGACTCTTTAGTCCTTCACTTGTTCCTATTATTTTTGGGACATTCTTGTTTGGAGGCTTCTTAGACCTTCACATGTATTTCTCTCTTTTGGAGAGGATTTTTTCCCACTAGTTTTTCAACTTTTCTCCTGTTGTGATAGATCTTTTACATTTATACATGGGTACCTCATCAGGCCTAGTTGTCTGGACCCATCTTTTCTTTCATGCATCAGTCCTTAGTTTTTTAGCTTCTCCTTAAGTTCATCTTAAGGGGGGTGTTAGAGTAATAGGTTGTTTACTTAATTAATTTAATCATATTGATTAATTAATTAAGTCACCTTTTACTTTATTTTTCACTTAAGCTAAACTAGTTAGGCACTTTAATAATTATTTAATCCTAGGGTTCAGTTTAGGATTTTGATCTCCTTTCTTAAGGATTGATCTCTTTGTAATTATTGATTCTTGTTTATGCAATTTTACTCTCTTGGTTTACAAAGAAATATCTTTGTGTTTTTCAAATCTCTTCTACGTGATAGGTTATTTTTCTTGCAGGTGATCATTGGGTTCTATGAGGTTTGCTTTTACAACTTCAACAGTTGGGTGGGGTGGCACCTCATGAAGACAGTGAATTGATATAGATTTTACTATAATTATAATGTAATTAATCCAATAAACTTATATCAATGAAATAATGGAGAAGTATTATTATAAATTATAAAAATCATAAAATGTAAACTATTACAAAGATATATGTGGATAGACCCTTCTACAAAAAAAATCCACCCCAAAGATATCCACACTTTATTATTCTCAAAATATGAAGTATGATAATGCAATCTACTTATGTCTTTGATACTAGGATAGCTACAAAAGTGCACCTATAAAGGAAGATACAATGGACACTATCCCATGCCCTCAATAAATAGGAAAATTATAAACAAGAAATTATCAAATGGTATCCAAAACCATGAGTCAAAACCATGAACCATGAAAAAAACCAAAACTCTTATGATCATGGTCAAACATATTATAATATCATTTAACTCCTCTTAGACCTCTTACTCACCCCATATTGACATATATTTCATAGCTTCATTAATAATGCTCAAAATAACCAATATCCCAAACCTAGGCACTCCATGTGGGCATTGATTGCCTTGTCATAGAAACAAATATGAAATATCTTCTCAAAACTTACAATCTTGACCAATTATTGTAGCCTCCATATTAATCTTTTTTTACATATACCCTAATTATCTTGGAAAATAAATAAAAAATAATCCCCTCCCTCACATAAGCATCCAACTTGATGTCCTTCCATGATGTTTGGAGACTAGAAATTGTTTATCACATACATAAATTACAATTAAAAAAATTCAAACTCACAAGGTGAATGGAACAACTCTTCGTAACAATATCTCACATAAAATTTACATTGCAATATATAATACAAAACTAAAAATTAAATCAAGATCTAGAAGGGAAAGGCACATGACATCTCTACACCAACTAAACTTTATTGTGCTCATTGTCTTATTGAGAAAAATCTATAACATTAACCAAAGTATCAACCTTTTGCATCATGTATATTCCTCCTTCAATTATCTCATAAATAAAATGATACCAAAAATTAATATTTTTTTTATGAGAATGGTACATCGAGTTCATAAAATAGATGGCATTCTAACTATCACATCCAATCTTAACTTGTTCATACTCAATGTCAATATCCAAAAATGATATTTATAACCATATTGCCTATTATTAAGAATGTTTCATGTCCATGTACTATGTTTATATAATGAATAATGTAATCATAGTTTGTTGATTACTCATCTAGCTAACAACTTTTCCAAAATAAACTAAGACACATAGTCACTAGTGGACCTTCTATTGTCCATACCAATAATTACTGCATAGGTCATAAATCCTTCATGTCAAAGGAACTAAGAAACTAAGGTTTGAGCTCTTTAATTGTTTCTTTATTATTTCCAATAAACAACACGTCATCAACACACAAGGTAATAATTAGTGATTGATCATCATCTAATTCAAAATAAACATAATGGTCATATTCACTTCTAAAGAATAAAATATCTATGCAAAAGTATCAAAATTATGATACCACATCCTAATGACTACTTTAGACTATATAATGAATACTTCAACCCATAAACCAAGTTCTCCTTCCCTTTTACTATAAAACTATCAAGCTATTTCATATGAATTTGTCCTTCAATATCTCCATGCAAAAAAATAGTTTGAACATTCATTTTCTCTAATTATATATAATAACTAGTAGTAATAGAAAGTAGGAATCTAATAGACATTAGTTTTCTAATAGGAGAAAATTTTACTAAATTCAACTCCCTCCACCTAAGAGTACCATTTTTTTACTATTCTTTCCTTGTATCTTTCCAACTATCTATCTACTCTAAATTTATTCTTAAATACCAATAGATTTTCTTCCCTTGAGAAACTCAACTAGATCCCAAGTTTTAAATCTAATTTCATCATCTCCTCCTACATAGCCTCCATCCAATATTTATGCTCCTTGAAATAAAGGACATCTTTTGCATATCTAGGTTCATCATTAGTATAAGATAAAAAAAAAAATACACAATAAGAATCTAGTGGGCTATACTTGTTAATTAGTTCCAATTTCCTTGTGTACCTATGTAAGGGTTTACTAAAATTTTATTCCTATCTTCATCTAAACTCTTTGAATCTAAGCCTTTTTCTTCTTCTACATCCTCTTGTCCAACTCATTATATTATTCCACTTGTGCATTTCTTTCTTATCAATTTTAGTTTCAAAATGCACATTTTTCTTTTCCCATTATTTCAGTTGTACCTAATCAAACTTAACTCTAAGTTACCTCAAAATTGCATCTCTACAAAATACCATTTTCAAGTTTTGAGAATGTTAAATTTTATAACCCTTGATATTATCACCATAACCAAATATATAAAAACCCATAGAATAACCAAATAAACCATCGGCCATAACAAGGGTCTTGATTCCTTTTGACCAATGTGACCCATCATGTGATGCCACAATATACATGAATTTAAGTTTCTAACTATATAATTGGGGTTACAATCTATACATGTGTTAATCTTAAATGAAGACCCACATCCACATCCTTTAATTGTCACTAAATTCCTTCTCACCAAAATCTAATCACTCCTATCAAATGTGTCATTCACTCCAACATCATTCATTTTATAAACTAAAAGAAAATTTCATTCTAATCATAAAACATATATGAGAGATCTAACTCTCCCATCATTAAAACACAAAATTTACCTTCCCTCTACCAAAAATCTAATATGAATTATTTTCATAAAGGAACACCTTACCACCACCATATTTTGTGTATGAAAAGAACCAATTATTTTTATAATGCATGTGATATGAAGTACTTGAATCAACAAGCCACAAGTCATTGTTATCGATGTTAGCACAAATAATCAAAGAATCATTCTTATCATTGGAGGATTTATCATGTGTGAGGAATCTTTAAAAAGATTCTTTTTATTTATGCATTCCTTATTTACATGTCCTCATTTGCCATAGTTTCAAAATTTTAATCTACTCTTACCAAGGGTTTTAGACCATCATTTTGACATAGAACCCTCATTTCCCCTTTTTCTTACCATACTTTTCCTTGGGTTTTCCTCATACATGCAATACATCCTTGAAACCATCATTCATGGTTTTTCATCCCATTACTTTTCAAATCAAGATATCAACAACACCATACATATTAGGCTCTATAGTACCATCACTAATTACAACGATTAAATTCTATCATAATCCAAGAAAAGAGCATAACAATAAAATGCATGTATCCCCCTTCTCTAACTTAACATCAATGCTTCCTAATTGACTCAAAATAATATTAAATACTTGGGGAAAAAATATCCTTCCTTCATTTTTAAGGAGTACATTTTTTAAAATAAAACTTATTTACCAAACTCTTTATTTGATTTTAATCTTATCAATCCTTCTCCATAAATTACATGCAATAGTATCCTAAAATACATTCAAAAATATTAAATTTAAGGAGCATAATCATATCATTCCTCAAGAATTTTTTCCATAAATTATATCTAGACCCATTTCAATTTTTAATATTCAATCACGATATGCTTGCCATGGATTCTCTAACTACACTAATATATGAAAACCACTAAACTAATACTCCCACTATTACCACAAAACCCAACGATACTACAAGAAAGACACCCCCTTCTAGAATCTAGTTGAAGCTTTTATATATCAAATGTTAAAAGTATAGGATAAATAGCCCAAAAGGAATAATGAATATAGAGATTAATATAATTACAATGTGATTTAACCAATAACTTCATATCAATGAAATAATAAAGAACAATATATAGTACATCATCAAACTCAAAAAATATAAACTATTACACTAGATATACATAGAGAAACTCTTGTAGGGAAAATCTCCCCCAAAGAGACACAAGCTTGCATTATTCTCAAAAGATGAAGTACAATAATAAAATCCACTCATCCCTCTAGTAGTAGGCTAATTATATAATAGTATCAACAATTAACCATATAATTCACTATCCTATGCCTCCAATTTATAAAAAAAAATAGAAAATAATGAACCATCAAATAGTATCCAAAACCATGAATCAAAATCATGAATTATGGAAAAAATCCAATGCCCCTATGGTCATGGCTAGGCAGCTCACAATAGTATGTAACTCCTCTTACACACCCCTTACACATCATAAATGTCATAGATTTGGTCATAATAGTCAAATTTACCAAGATACTACTCCTAGGCACTACATGAGGTCATTGATTGCCTTTTCATATCACCAAATATGAAATATCTTCTTACAATTGTAATCTTGATTAGTTCCTTTTTAACCTCTTATTAAAAATATCTTTTACATAATATCCCAAGTATACAAATAAATAAATAATCCCCTTGCTCACATGGGCACCCAAATTTTTCATACATAATCCTTTACAGTACTTATGACTTCCAAGGTGAATGGCATGCCTAGTATTAATAGCCTCTTATAGTTCTTTCACTATCTTCTCAATTTCATTCTTTTTCTCAAAGAGGTGTCTATAGGGCCAAATATTTGGAGGATGGCTACTAGGAATTATGTGATTGGAATGGTCATGGATGCATGGGGAGAAACCCTTTGGGTTCCTCAAATACTTGTTGGTATTTATCCAAGAGGATTTATAATTCTAACAAAGTACCCATTATTCAACCTTTTTATCATACAATGAAAACTAAAAATCTAATTAAATTTCCTACCTTTATTCCTTGTAATGTATACTCTCTTTCATTATGATTAAATTTGATCCATATGTAGGAGTAATCACAAGTGAGTGGACCTAAGGTTTGTACCCAGTAGATTCCCAACATCACATGTGTGTTACCCAAGGAAAGAGTAAACAAATAAGTGGTCAAGAGTATTTTTTAAATTACAACAACTAACCTATATAACATAATACTACCATTAGCCACCATAATTTGAAAAGTATTTCAGGTGTGGATATAACAGTGGATTTTTTTCACATGTTTTTGGCTAATGAAGTTATGTGTGCTACCCTTATCAATCAGGGTCACTAACTTTTGAAATTTGATGTCACTATTGAATTTAAATGTTCAAGAAAAAGAGAATTTTTCTAGAGAATGAATAGGAATATGTGCATTAGGAGTGGACTTATGTTACTATGAAGCCAACTCTTCTTCCTCTTCAAAAAATTCCTCTAGATCATTAGGTGACCCAATAGAATCAATGAACTACAAGTTTTTCTCCTAAAAGTTATAACATTTGTCCCATTTTTATCATAATTGAAACATAGGTTGTTGGGTTTTTTTCTCAACCAATTCTTGTCTAGAGAATCAATGAATCATGTAGATAGATAAGGAGGATAACCTAGGAAAATTTTCAAAGCAACAAATGTATCCTTGGTGAAGCGATCCAAAGAAAGAGTAGTGTGAAATGTGACCAATTTAAATAGTAGAAGCAGATACCCTAAGATATTTTAGATCACTTATGAAATAACTTTTGGTAAAAAAAAATCATCAAGGCCACAGGTCCTATTGGCCAATTTCTTAAACTCTATTTGATAGTGCAACACTAAAAGTGTCTAGCATAATTCAATGAGGACACTAGTAAAATTTGTATATGTACTAAGACCAAAATATATACAGTCTTCCTTCTAAAATTATGTGCATATGAGAAATGGTTTGAGTTTGATCCAACCATTGGAACCACTAAATGGATTCACTTTCTAGGTGGAAAGAATAAGATAAGTTTTAATCTTGGGAAATAGGATGGATTATAAAATATTAGTGTATTGTGTATAGCCAAATAGTAGGATTAATACCATTAAATTTGAGAAAGTATAGTTTAAGAAGTGTGGGATTCAACCCTAGCTCAAAGAGGTGAACCTATCTACATGAGTAGAGGATTATATCTTATTTGAAGTATGTATTGCCCGCAATTCTTCTAACTATGCTAGTATTTGGTAGAATTGATCTTGTGTGGATAATTTTAATCGGTCAAATTGTTCATTAACTGACTCCATATAGAGCTCTAGTAGGTCTTGATCGTAATGAAGCCCTGCCATAATGATAACTTAGAGGTAGAAAAAAGGTTACCAAATTTATATAGTAAAATTATCATTGATTCCAAAAAAATCTCTAGTAGGTCCTAAGAGTAATGACCCCCTATCATAGTGATAATGAGGAGGTATCATAAAAGGTTATCATATTTATATAGTAAAATGATCAAGATGCAAAGGTGATCACAAACATTTAGGTGCCTAAATGAGACAAATATGAGCTCAAATTGAAAAAATATTATTTACAATGGTATATCAGATTGACCAACTCAAAAAGATTATAGCAATGGAATAATCCAATGAAAGGGGTAAAACTTGGCCTAGACATTTTTACTACTATTTAGACACCCTCTAGGCTAAATTTTTCATTAAATGTAGGAATTGGTGGCTAGGTTGAGAGAAAAAATTAGAAGATTAGATATAAAAGTAGAACTATAGATTGAGCCAATGACTAAGAAAGGGCTTTAGGAATGAACAATATATAACCTAGAGAGTCTATACTACTCAAATAATACTGATAGTTTTTTATAGATAAAAATCACATGTGTACAAAAATATTGATTGGCTATATGCAATATGGATAGTACATAGGTGGGGATAAAAGGGAAGGATATAAAGAGTGTGCATATGTGATATCACTAATATACTTATCCCATCCATAAATAGCATCAGTATAATATTTCAAAATGTTAACTTTAGAGGATACGGATTGTCTTCATAGCCACTATCCCATCTTTAAGGTATGTTATGTAACTTTTCAAGGCTAACTACTTATATATGGATCACATAATTTAAAATAATGAAATTTAATTGGGGTGAAGTTGTAATAACATTCTATGGGGTGTTTCAATATACCTAAAGGTGCATTCAGTCTCATAGTTGTATAAAAATATTTGAGGCCTAGGTATTGGATCCAAAATACTCATGACTTCTCTAGACCCTTAATGGTGAATCCAACTTAACCAAGAACAATAGTTATTTTGAGGATATTTGAAAACTCCTCATACATAGTTTGCAACCTAAAAATGAAAAAAACTACTTGCAAGGGAATTTTTTGACAAAACTCAAGTGAGAGATTTAATGCCACTATGGTTGTAGCTATTTTTTGTCACTAAGATCCCTTTCGAGCAAGGTGAGATCATATTCTAGATAGGTGTAAAATATCTTAATGTTGCTTGTAGAAATGGCCCTAGAAAGAGAATTGATATCACTTGTAATGAACTTGCAAGAAGAATAAGATAATATACAAAAATACATATAATTAAAAAATATAATGCTTTATTTTCTTCATAGTTTCACTTCAAAGGAGAAACCTCCCAATAGATCTTGCATTCCAATTACAAATACCCAAGGTACTTTCCACTTGGGAAGTCATCACAATAAATAGAGTATTGCTAAAGACTACTAACATCTCATACATGTGAAGTAATTAGTTTATTCTAATTAACTAGAGGGATGACCTACAAAACATATACATCCACACCTTTATTTAACATTACTTATTAAAACTTACAAAGAATATGCACCCATCTAACACTAGATACTACACACCAATGGGATTCCTAATAATAGCTCATGGGAACTTGTGTTTATTGAGTCACCCAAAGGACAATAAATATTGTTGAACTAATCAAAAGGAGTAGGAAAGACCCAAATATGCAAAAGGTTTACATTATGAATGCTCTCCATAATCCATTGAATGTAACGAGTGATTTTTGAAGAGCAAAGAACTTATCTAATTTTTTGAAAATGATGTCATAAATGACACCAAGACACTCAGAGTTGAGAGTTGGCTCCTGGTTAACACCCTAACAACTATAAATTCACAAACATGGGAATGATCTAGGACTTGAAGAGAAGAAACTCATAGACCTAAAAGGGATCTAAATTTTGAAGAACATGACACTTTGAAAATTTTGAAAGAATACATCTATGAAAGTAAGAACTCCTCAAAATATAACATGTAAAAAGCACATTGCAATACCTTAATAAATGAATCAAGCAATCTAGTTACCCATTTAATTATCCTTTAATGTGTAAAACAAAGGTTCTAGTACTTATATAGCTCATCCTTAAAGTCCCTCAATTCTATAACTTGATATTTTGGATTCCCGAAGGTATGCAGATATTATCAGTAAAGCCTATATTTTTAAAATTAAATTTTGGTACTCTTCATTAGGAAATCTACTCTTCCCTAATGGTTTAATTAAGATAATAGCATTTTGTATAATCAGAAGGAAATTAGTCAATGAACTCCCAAAGCAAATTATAAGGCCCAAAACATAAATTAAATTAGATATTATCAATCTTGTGTCTTCATCTTAGTCAAATTAGAAATCTAACATAATTATAATTAATCTTCTTAGAGACAAATACTTTTTCATGCATCTAGGCAATTTTTAATTAAAACATATATTATAGATTAAACTTTAATTAAAAATAAAAAAGTAAATATAGTATGTGATAATGAGAAGTATGTGGATGTATAGATTTATAATGATTTTATAGAAAGTCAAGTATGATTGTGTTATGAAAGAAATAAAAATATTTAGTATGGTGAAAATTATATATATTAATATGAAAACAAGTTTAATAAATTATATCATATGATACATTTGATTTACAATTTAGAGAAAGTAATATATGAATGCTAATTGTTGAAACTCTATATTTGTTAAGATATTTATAAATTAAGCTTTACAATTTCTAATTAAAATATTGTAGCATGTTCAAACCTTTAAAAAAATGAGTCTCTAATTGAAACAATAGTATATTAAACCATTAAAATACAAAACCTTTTTTTTTTTTAGAAATAAATTTTCCTAAAGATTAAATGTTACTAAAAAAATTAATATCTATAAAAATAAGAAATGTTCCTTTATCAATTTCTATATAAGCATACATTTATCTAGAAATCAAATACACATGCAATTATGTGAGCTACTCAATTAAAACAAAGAAGAGACACTTTTTTGGTTTTCTAAGAATTTTTCTTTCACTTATTCAATTTAATTATATGGCTCTATTTAAAAAATTAAGTATTAAATTATTATTTTATTCCCTTTGTTTTCCTCCAAAAATCTCAATTAGTGCACATGTATTTTACCATGGTTAAATAATATTTCATCATTCACAATGTTATTGGATCAAAGACATCAATATCTAGTGCACTGATATTTTTCAAAATGTTGTTTTGATAATCTGCTATTTTTCCACTTGTGTAGAACATAGAGCTTGATTTTTGATGAAAAACATATGTTTAATCAAACTAAAAATACATAAGAAACCGTGAACATATATTAAAATTATATTTGATGGATAGCTCATTTCAGGACTACCATCATCTAGTTGGGTCCTGGTGAAGCATACTTCTTATATTTTCATCCTCAACCCGAGCTTTGAAGGGCAAAATTTTGTAGAGATTTGGTAGAGGAGGAGAAGGGAAATGGGGGTTCAAGCTAGAACCCCACTTCTAGTGAACCCCCTTTTGAAATGCAATTAAAAAATAAAACTTATTAGCTGGGGGTTCACTTAGAAGGGGGTCAATAAACCCCTAGTTCCCTAGTAGAACTCCCCTAAAGCAGGTTTTCCATCCAAAATATTCTTCCCTAATGGAATTGTAAATAATTTTGTGGCTTACCCCCAATCTATCAAGTGACATTGTGGATAAAACCACATACAGCAAATCCCAATCACTTTCTGTACTAATTAGGGTAAGTACTTAATCATCCATCCTCTTATCTCAAAGCAACATACCAATGCACAAATGACCACAGACAAGGCCAACTAATAAATTCTATATCAACACTGAATCAATCTCGTGGATATAGACAATCCACATCGAGTCATCCCACTACAACTGAATAGTAGCCTATACAACTACATAACTCATAGATACCAAACAATGAAGCATGCAAACTCATCATCACATTAGTAACCTACAAATCAAGATATCAAAAAAGATAATCCTATAGATAACAAGACTCAAACACCAAATCAATCTCATATTTTATTTTCCAAACATGTCCATAAATTAGTAACCATAGTCAAGGAAATAATCAAGCATCAAGGAGATAAGAAAAACCTCCTAACACCAAACCATAACACCACAAAATAACCACACACATGATCATGTCATGCCAAAGCACAAATGTACCTACATATCCATGACACCATAATCATAGCCAACATTGTACCTACACTCAACTATCACCCACACGAGACTCTAAGTCTCCACTTGTGTCAATTCATGTCCTCAAAATTGAAGACAAAATGTGTACCTATCACCATTAAAGTCCAACTTTGAAAACACCTATAAACCTATACCAAGAAGCACCACACTTATAATCAGTTGTATCATCATAAATATCATATAAAAATATGTACTCCCTCAAGGTTTCACCTGTTGACTTGTTTGGATGCTCATGCAATCACACCTTGAATCTCAAGCTCCTACAAGTGATCAAACAAGTACAATTCATATATTAATTACAACCAAAATTCCTACATGATCCATTGTGTATTATGCTGTACATGCTTCTACGTACCACCCATTCAAATTGAAAAGTTTGATTTTCTATGCAAAAGTTATGCTCAAATTGTGTGTACAAGAGAACATCCGCCTTCAGCTACCCCAAAACTTCTTATGAAAACATAAAACTATGGAACCAAACTCTATACCACTTCAAGTAGGGGTTCTCAAAACTACCTTTCCAACCAGTATAAAAAGTCAAAAACTAAACCTCCCAGGGTGAAAGATGCCTCGCTTGAAAGAGGCTCTTATACTCAACATAGGTAAGTGGAATTGAGGCAACTATTAAAATGAATTTAATTTTAATTTTCAAAAGTTCAAAAGGTGCATGATTCATTTAGTTTCTTAATTTAAAATATTAAAAACTATAGTTTGGTTGTGGCTTAATGGACTCAACCACTTTTTCAAAACATTTAAATTTAAAAATTCTTTTTAAAACTTTTAGTGGGCGGTTTCAAAAAGGCTGCACATGGTTAACAAAAATAATTTATGTGGTAGGATTTTTTAACATGAATTCAAGTCCAAGTGGGATGGAGATAAACAGGGTCGTACAAGCTAGGCAGATTGATGCCTGTAGAGGGTATGGAGTCTGCAGACTCTTTGATTTTATTGCTATTTATTATTTGATTTTAAAATTTCAGTAAAACATTTTCTGTAGGATTTATTTTCTCAAAGGTCGCTTTAATATATTGTTATAATTTTTGACGACAGTCAACTATATGGTTGGGTATTGGTTGGCTGTGGGGCAAAATAAATAAAACAAAAATATTAATTTTAAAATGTTAAGATATTGCATTCTCCCCTATCCCTTTAATCTATTATGAAATTGATTTATTTCCATCATCACAATATAAATTTTGTATTATTTTAAAAATATTTTTGTATTCTAATTACATTTCTATAATCCAACAAAAAAAAAATTAATTAATATTTTTTAAAATATAAATTTGAATCCAAAAAATAAATTAAAAATATTAATATAGCATATGCAACTACCATATGAGTTTTATTGGAATGATTTCAATTGATTAGACCCCTAATATGACACAAAACACATAATCATAAAGATAATATTTTCATATCATATATTAGATATAGAGATGGTTCATCTACCCACTTTCATAAAATATATGGACATAGAATATTGGTGTTAGAATTTTATTACAACAATATATAAGAGAGTGGTGGAGGGGATAGGGATCTTTAATTTTGAGGTTTTTCCCTTACATTTTTTAGTCATTGTGAGGGTCTCCCTTCTTTCCTTCAAAGATGTGGATTGAGTTAATGAAACCTGCTCTTCAAAACAATCATGTGGTTTAATTCCTATTGAATGAAACAAGTGAGTTTAAATCTAATAAGAAAGTGGGAAAAATGCCTAAGATCAAATGGTTGTTTGAAGAAAATTATATTGGTATATTTTGGTTATCAATCTTCAACAATTGCAAGTGGCATGTACTATCTCTCTAAACACAATGATTTGCAAGTTTATAGGAATTAAAATTTAGTTTTCCTTCTTGAAGGTCAAGGCATGTTAAACCTAACAACCTAAGGGAGATATGGAGATTATCCTTTCTACAAATGGCTACTTTTTGTTGTTTTTTAAGTGGATTATCAAATTTTGGCCTTCAAGGGATGCCCTCATTTTCATAATCAAGTAGGTTAATTTATCAAATACTAACATGTGGATTTTTATCCTATGAAAGAGATCCCTTCTATAATATTGGTTTGGATTCATCTCCTTCGACTACCCATGGAGTTTTGGAGACCTGATATTTTGTAATCCATCATTATGGTCCTTGGGAACCCATGGATTCCTCTCATCTCACAATTGAAAGGTGTTGGGAATAGGATGCCATTTAATTGCAATACTAAACATTATTTCATGTATCTCCTAAGTCCTTGGAAAGTGTTCCCCAACACTAGGATTAGAAAGAGATTAAATTTGAATGAAATGAACATGTAAATTGACATTTTTAATTAATTATAAATGATAGGAACATGTGGGGACACCCAAGAAGAGCTCCTGCAAAATAGGAGCACATGGGGCACC
>VDFB02214746.1:0-44142 GCA_007258455.2 Sequoia sempervirens | reverse complement strand
ATGGTATTTCCAATTTGAAACACTTAGAAAATTTTTCAACTGCTCCACATTACCTTGGGCGCATTTAAGGGGTCAAGCATCAAGTTAGGGGCGCATTTGAGTGTCTCAACTTTCACCTAGGGCGCATTTAAGGGGTCATCAACCTCCAGTTTGTGCCTAGGCGCATATCACCTATCAAGCTTCCACTTTTGGCACATGGGCGCATTTGGCATGGTCAACTTTCAATTTTGGCTTTGGGCGCATATGACCCCCTGAGCTTTCAATTCCATGCCTTAGCCGATTTCAAGCCACCTCCAAGCGCATTTGACACCTGCAACATTTATTTTGAAGAGGGGCGCATTTGAGTGTCTCAACTTTCAATTTCCGACACTTAGTGAATTTTTCATGCTTTTAAAGAGGGGCGCATTTCACAATGTCTACGTCCAATTTAAATGCCTTAGAAATTTTTTTTTACTTCCTCCTCCATGACCTTGGGCGCACTTTGACCTTGCAACGTCAAGTTTTCCAGACTTAGTCATATTTTCAGTCTCTGTTCTGCCTTGAAAGCGAGTTTCACTACCGGACTCGAAATTTTATCCATTTTAGCAAATTTTACACCTGCTGTTGATTTTCCGTGGTCAACCCTAACTCGCCCTGACTTTCTATTTTTAGAAAGTTCTTTGAATTTTGCGCCGTTGACTGGATCCTGACTCCAGAAAGCCTGACTTTCACTTTGCTCTGAATTTTGACTGACTTGGTGCTGTCGATGCCCGATGCCTGTTTGTACTCACTATTTTTAGCAACCTGCTAAAAATAGAAACTGTTCAGAAAGTCTTCAAATTTTGCGTGTTGAATGCCCGAAACATGGTGATTGCGACTGGATGCTGCTCCTGCGTGAATGTCTGGTTCCGCCCTTGATTTTAGGAAACCCTAATTTCTGGTCTTGACCTGCTAAAAATAGCAACCATCTGATTCTTCATTCTCTGTAACTCCGATTGCCTTGGAATTCGCGCCACGGACTACCTGTCACATGCTTGACTTGTGCTTGCTGAGATCTGGTGCCAACCTGCCAATTATAACCGCTACTGAAGTGACTTACTATTTATAGTAAGTGCCTGTTTCTGAGGCTTCCTTTGCTCCGTTTGCTTTGAAATCTGGATAGTGTGCCCGTCGCTGGTGAACTTGCCTGTGTATGCTGACGCCGAGATCAACTTTCTATTTATAGCCCTTGTCCAAAATGCCCTACTAAAAATAGCAGGTTCTCCGATTGCCTTCAAATTTTTCCAGCAGCTTCTCGGAAGGATGTCAATCATGATGGATACCTCAGTTTTGAACGTTTTGACCTCTGACTCCTCATTTTTAGTGCTGAAGCTCGAAACCCTAATTTTGTGCATGTTGCTCAGATGAGCTCCGTTTGACCTTGTTTTAGTTGTATGATGATCAGCTTGCATTTCTAAGGTGTTGGTAAACTTAAGTGACACTGCTAAAATGAAAGCGTAGGAAAAGTGGCCAATAGAGGCTGGATGATCACGCATGTCATCTTGCCGAAAATCTTGAAAAACCAGAAAAACCGAGAAAATCTCCAATGCAAACAGCTAAAATAATTAAGTTTTGAAGAGTCAGCTCATTTCATGTTACAACGTGAAGCTCTTGGAAAACCCAGAAAGAAAATGCCGACATGCGCCGAAAATATCTGCATGCAAACCCTAATATTGGCCTCCGAAGGCCGAATGCTGAAAGTCATCACCCTGCTTTGCATGTCATATCGTCGCGAAGGTCTCGAAAAACCCAGAACGAATCTTCGGACATGCATCAGAAAATATAACATTAAGACCTTGAAATCTGCTCTGGAAGCTGTACTGCTAAAAATAGCAGGTTGTCTGTTTTTGCTCAAAATTTGTCAAAAGTGAACTTGAAGTGCCCGGAATGCAATGAAGTTACCAAAATGTGAAAATCCTAAGAAAATCAACCCTAAACTGACACTTACTAAAAATAGAAAGATGGCAAAATTTAGTGAAAATTTAGGGGTTACTTGCTGAAAACATGGTATTAACATTGCTAGGCTCAAAAGCTAAATAATCAACTCAATTGGATCTCAACGTGACCTAAAAGATGTGAAACCCTAATTTCAGACTTGGTCGAATTTTACGTTCAAGCTTGCTGACGGGAACGTCCCCAGAAAAGCAGATAGCAGAACAAAAGCAGAACGAGAGAGAGACAAAAACCAAAACCAAAAGACCAGAACGGAGCAAAAATTTAGGGGTCCCCATTTTAGATGGGGCGATGTGTGAAAAGGTCACAACATCTGGCGACTCCACGGGAAAGTGTTGAAAAACACTTTAAGAATTGAACCTCGATTAAATCTTCCTCAAACCATTATACAGAAAAGACACTTACTCAAAAAGGGAGAAGAATCCGATATTGGATCAGAACACTTTCATCCAAGACCCTGTGAGTGTGTGCATTCGTTTGATTTCTAAACCATCTCGACTTCCAGAATCGGCCGTCGCAAGTTATATAATTATCTTAACTTCAAAAGCATCCTGGACATTGCCCCGCTGCCAGTCAGGCGTCCATAGCCCCGACGAGGTTGTCGCTACAATTCTCACAAATATTGCTCCACTGCCGGTCAGGCGTCCATAGCCCCGGTGGAGTTACTCGTATGTTCCCAAAACCAATATTTCATAATATTTTCATTTTTCATTCTCTCATTTTTGTTTTTTCATATAATTCTTTTAAGCACATTTCCTTTTCCTTCTTTTGATTTCTCCGTCAATTCCTTGATTGGTTGGCAGGCAATGAAGCCTCCAATGGGTTTGAGAATTGTAGTGGCGCTGAAGCAAGACGTAAAATTTTCACCTGCTAAGGCCTTTCCCAAGAAACCAAAATGACCCAGAGTGGAGATAGGTAAAGTTTTTAGGATCATCAGACTCATGTGTTGAGACACAATAACGGGTTAACCTCCCAAGACGAGTTTAATCCAAACTGGATGATGACAAGAGGAAAACAACCTTAGTCCTTTTCAAAATTTACACATCCCAGCGGAAAGAAATCATATTGTGAAAGTTAAAACCATCATCGCCCCCCCTCGCAACGGGAAACCCTAAAATTCTTGCCCATTCCAAACCAAAACCACTTGAGCGGACAACTCAAGGGAAAAACACCAAACCAAAAACCCAAAGGGCAACAAACCAAAACCAAAACGAAAGGAGAACAGGAAAGCAAACGGAAAGCAAAAAGAGCGAGAAAGCAAACCTAATCTAACTACGTTACAAACAGGCTCTCGGAGAGAACCTAGGACTGGAAATAATGCTTGAGGAACTGTCCATTGACGGGCAACGGGACATCCTCCCATGTCAATGTACGCAATCTAAATGCATTATCTCCGAGGATTTCAGAAATTTGATATGGCCCCAACCACAACTTGTCGAACTTGTCATGATCTCCTTTCTTTTCATGGGCCTTGTCCCAGTATAAAACCAAGTCAGAAATCCGGAAAGACTTGATTTTAGCTTGTTTATCAAACCATCTCTTCACAACTGCCTGGTGTTTTGCCAGATTCTCAAGAGCCTCATCTCTTTTCTCTTCCAGATGCATCAGTTGAGACAGTCTTGTTTGAACTTGATCCTCTCCCTCGAGATATTCCTGAATGAACTGGAGAGTTGGTATTCTTAGTTGTACTGGAAAAACAGGGTCCTGTCCATAGACCAAATGGTAGGGAGATGTTCCCAAGGAACTCTTCGTTCTAATCCTGTCTGCCCATAGGGCAAACCTCAATTGCGTGTGCCAATCTTTTGGATTCTTGTCCAACAATTTCTTGATAGCATTCAGTAAATTCTTATTGGTGGACTCTGCTAGTCCGTTCCCCTGTGGGTAGTAGTTGGAAGAAAATTTCAGTGTTATTCCATACTCAAATGCCCAATTTGAAAACTTTAGTGATGAGAACGCCGAGCCATTGTCGCTGACTAGGGCATGAGGGCATCCAAATCTTGTAATAATATTCTCCTCAAGGAACCTAATGACCACATCTGCTGTGCACTGCCTCAAAGCCTGAGCCTCTGTCCACTTAGTGCAATAATCTATAGCTGTCAGAATATACCTGTGTTGTCCTGACGACGGCGGATTGATCATACCAATAAAATCCAATCCCCATTTTGCAAAAGGTCTCACTTCAATCACTGGTTGCAAAGGCATGGCTGGATGCCTTCCCCTATTAGCCGCTGTCTGACAGACGTGACAAGCTTTCACATGTTCATAAGTGTCTTTGAAAAGCGTGGGCCAATAATATCCAGCCCTTAGAATTTGATGGGCCGTGGCTAGACTCCCTCCGTGTCCGGTTCCAAACTTCTCGTGGAAATGCTCCATCAACTGCTTGGCTTCCTGTTTGCCTACGCATCTTAAATAAATTCCTTCATAATTTCTTCTGTAAAGCACTGAACCCTGTAGCATAAACCTTTGACTCCTCATTCTCAAGGTTCTTCGTTGGACTGGATTCAGGTGGCGAGGACACCTATGATTCAGCAAATAATAAACGGTGTCGTCGTACCACTCCCCTGGAGATACCTCTTAAAATATGGCTACCGCATATTAGAATTTTAGGGGCCTCTCCTATAGAATGGTAAGGATATGGTTGATAATCAACTTCCGCGGATATGATTACGGAGGTTGGCTCTATAACTATAATTGCCATGGTGCTTAGTTCCTTTATTAGGGCGTGTGTGAAATTTGGGTGGGAGGTATGGAGCCCGTGGGCCCTCTGGCACTAATGTACTGTAGAATAACCCGGTTAGTTATAACTCATGTGCAGTATAATTCTGAGAGTCTCAACCACGCCTTTCATCCCTCCAGATAGCAGTCAATCTTGGAATTTGGGGTCGGCCCCTACGGCGAACACTTCTTGATGTCTTTATTTGCCGGGAGAGTTCGGAAGTAATTATCGAGCGGCATGAAGGAGAGTTACCGAGCAGAGGCAGCATTTCCATTTATCGCCCTTGTATTGATTGGAGCATTGAAAGGTTCAGGGGCGGATATCAGATCAGAACAAACCTCTTTTCCTCTACTCGAGACCCATGTTCATTAATACTACTATAAGACACGACAGGTCTTCCCCTTCGGAAGCAGGGGTCGAACACAGCATTCACAGGCTCGGTTCAATGCCTCTCATTCAGAAGGCAGGTCGAGTTTAGCAGGGAAGAGAGGGTGTTCCGAAGGCACTTGCCGCTTCCGATGACCTCGTTCTCTGATCCTCTCCGGTTTATGGGGGTAGATGGGTAGTGGAATGGATACAGCTGACCGAGACCTTGAGAGCCGGATCGAACCCCTATATTATAAGGGCCCATAGAATAGTAGGGGCCCCCCACCCAACTAACTCTGTGCATCCGAAGATGCGGAAGCTCCAAACTGACTGGCCTTAAGGCAAATCTCCTTTCATTGCTGCTTTTGGAATTGTGGCTATGCCCCCCCTACTGGGAGCTGCCTTCTGCGGAGAATTGATAGCCCGAGTTGACTCCCCTTGCCTTAAGCTCGAAGGAACAGTGCTTTCGCCCTTCTCCTGGTTATGGTTTTCTCCGACATTGCTCCATAACATACCATAAAGCCAACGAAGGAAGGTGCACGACTTAAACCCCCCGATGGACCGGGGGGGAGGAAGATTAAGCGGTCGAGTGCCAAAGTAAGTCCACAAAGCTGGCGAGCTGAGATTGAAGAACATGAAACCGAAAGAACATAACCCCCCGGCTGCTAATATAGTTGAATTGGGGAACCTCCCGTCACTAAGGAGGCACCTCCCAACCCTAATCAGGGGTGGGCCCCTACTATTCTATGGAGGAGGAGATATATTGGCGAGGTAGGCGCTCTACAGGGGCTGTGGCCGGTCATACTTCTTTAAAAATGCATTATGTACACCCGATTTGTGCATATTGATATTGGTAAATTAATTATTGCTTCATTCCAATATAGCCCCCCCCACCTAATCTATATCCCCCCGATGAACCGTGGGAATAGAAATCGTTGGATTCCCTTGTTCCGGGTTTCTCTCTAATTAAGTTTGAGATAAGCTTCCACAGTGTGTGAGTAGGTCGATCTACGACAGGAGATTTATTGAGAGGAAGTTGTGACAATGGATTAGTTCAGTTAAGATTGGCCTGCCTTGCCTCCCAGCGGTTTTATTTGATTAGTCCCTACCGCCTACCGTCTAAAACGTCGCAAGCTTCACCCCTGCACGGTGTGGGATGGAGAGGCTGGTGTTCGTTTCTCGATCTCCCCCAGCGAGCTTTCTTGGATATGTAACTCAAGCTGGGAGGAATGCTTGCTCTAGAATTGGTTATGAAGCTACCGAGGGTGAATGAAGCCAACAAGACCTGACTACCGAGGGAGTGCCCCTTAGAATAGTAGGGAGGACTACCCGAAGAAAGGAAGGAAGCTGGACTTCAACCTGGACCTAACTACTTCTATTTGGATACTTCTTCGATCCCCGCTGGTCCTGCTGCCGCTGGTGCTGGATCAACCGCCTCAACCCCTCTTCCGGATATGCCGCTGGTGCTACCTTCTCCTGCTGCTGATGGATCAGAAGGAGCCTACTATGTCTATACCGATGGATCAATTTCCTACTGCTGCCGTTGGTGGTGGGACTGGATATGGATCTAAACGCCTCTGCTATCAATGCTTGGTGGGGGGATTATAGTGGTATTAGAGTCCCACTAAGTGGCGGTTCGACCTTTCTGTCGCTCAAGCAGTCGATCCGGCACTTATCCACCACTACCTCTGGCACCGGCATAAGCAGCAGAGCTAGTTGTTTCATATACTCCCTAAGCAGTCGATTATGCTTATGAACTTGTTCCCCTCGATCCGCCTATAGATAGTAGGGCCCCCTCTATATCTTGTTCATTGAAGTATACCTTTCCTTATGCCGCTCCTGCTTCTGGAATTGTATATGAAATGGGCTGCATGCCTCTCGAACAGGAGGGGGTGCTATCGACTGTACGCCTCGACCTAAAGGAAGGTCTTCACCGGGGTGAATAAAGGGTAGTCTTGGGCTATGCCCCTCTCGGGCCAGTAAAGGTATGTCCCTCTCGGGCCAGTAAGGGGTTCTAATTCCTTTCTCTAGTTTCCTCTCCTTCACTCACCGGGCAAAAAGGGAATTCTCTTATTACTGGAGTTTGCCGGGGCGGGCTCTTCTCTTCTGACGGTGCGGTAAGATTAGGATCCTAAATCGAGACTACTAAGGCTAGGACCGTCAACATCAAGATAGGGCCGCCTTTTCCTGGAGATCCGGAGGAAGCAGCAATCGAACAGCCCTCTACTTATGTCTAAAGGGGCATTGATTGAAGCACAGATTTTATGAGAAGGATCTTTCCTGCCAAGGAGAGTGATCTGAAGGTCCAGCTGTTAAGCAGTTCTAACTTGAACCATGAGCTTCCCAATCCAATTTGCTTTTTACATTTGTCCACCATCATAGCCTCCACCATTATCTATAGTACCAATTATACCCGAACCCTATAGTTGGGATCTTTGAGAAAATTTGCACTAATATCGTTAAGGAGAATCAGATGAGCGAGAACATCAAAATGCAACTCAGTCTCCTATTTATCAGTCTTGCTAAACTTCTATCTGGGTTTGATCCTTCTGCCCCATAGAATTGATAGGGCTTTCTGAGATAGCTGGTTCTGGTTTGAACCATAAAGGCAAAGGTTGCCCTTGTCTTCATAGTTGTGGTGGCCCTTCAAATAGTAGGGGGGCCTTCCTTTCTCTCCCGGCAAACAATCACGCCTCCAAATCACTATGCCCCCATGAGCTTTGGCAATGCCGGAGAGGAATGGATAAGCGGAACTGCCCGTTAAGAAATAATAGGCCAACAGGGTTGGTTCAATGCCTCTTAATCCTACCAAAAGAAAGAAATAAAGCTAGCGAATTCTAGTTGTTTTGAAGGCAGGTGACCAGCATCGCTTTTATGCTGCCTCTGCTCGGGTCTCTTGTAAAGCTCCAATGATAATACTACTATAAGCAACTGATGGCCATCGCCTTCGGAATGAACATGCATTCGAGCGTTTCGACATATGTGCAAAATGGCGTCGACCCGCCCATAGAATAGTAGGGGCTAAGGCAACCGGGTTTCAAACATGACCCCTACTATTCTATGGGGCGTTGAGACATATGTGCAAAATGACTTTCTCAATCACTAAGCAAACCGACTTCAGAACAGAACTTTTGGCATTTGCCATAGACTAGTAGGGGCTGCGCAAAACATAGGATTTTATTCGATAACTCCATAATAGAAAAGAAGGGCGGAGGCACTCGATTCCTTAGGGGCGGATCTCCGACTCTTATATATCTATTTAGATGTGCCATAGAGGAACTGAACCCGACCGGCCCTACGGGGAGGAATGAAGTAACGAGACTGCTAACTCCACCTGCTCGGCTGAACCTTTCAGAAACGAGTTGCTTCAGCGGAGTTGATTATCAACATCATATCCCTACCATGGCTAGAGGCCTCCTCCCAGACAATTGATAGTTGTCCTCAGATCCCTTTTCAGCTCTTCTCCTCTCCTCTCCTGGTTATGGGAATCTCGGTCGATCCGATTCTCCCTTTAATTTCAAGCACGAATCGGGTTAAAGTTAGTGAATTGGGTTGGTTCGATCCCCACTTTTGGCCCTCGTTTCATCCCTCTGCTTTGGTCACCAGATGCCCATAGAATAGTAGGGCTAGTAGGCATATCTTTATTAGCGGCACATGCAAACATCCAGAAACTCGGGCTATCCCTGGCACATTGCCCTCGAGCTACAATCTCCGGCTTCACCTATCTCATTCGTTCGGAAGCCGGGTACTTCTATTCCCACCCAACCCGCCTATAGAAGGGTAGGGGGAAGCTGCATTCAAAGTGGAAGGAATCGTTGCTTCATCAATGCCTCGACTTGAGCTCGGTGTCTCCTACCCTTAGAATATACGGGGCCGGGTGGGAGGGAATCATAGTTGGTGCACAATCGGAAAGAAAGAGAGAGGCTGGGTGGAGGGGAGAGCAACTCCGACTTGTCTTCATAGCTGCTCAACTTCGATTGATTGAATCCCCACCTGTTCCGGAGACGAGGATTTAGGGCGGGAAGCGGAAGCAGCATAGAGAAAGGCATGCATGGAGTTGGTTCAGTCTAGTTTAGTCTAGTTTGGCCCCACCGGGTAGCCCGGCATGCAGGGTGGGGGGGGCGATAAAGGAGAGGGGGTGGGGGCGAAATAGTTGCTCGACCTATAAATGACCCGCCTCGCAGAAATCGAGGGCCTGCGGTGATTGCATGCAGTGAGCCCCTCCGGGCAATGGTAAAACCCTTTCTGATTAGGGCAGGCCGGTCATGAGTCGTTTAGGTAGGCTGCACGGCAGAGCAGATAGCAGTGCTCATTCATTATATCATAGATATGGAAGCAAGCTCATGTTTATCAGATTTGGAATGATCTCAGAAACATGGCCCGAATATCTAATGATCGCTGCTTATATCGCAGCGGAACCATGGCAATTAGGATCTCAAGACGCGGCAACACCTGTGATGCAAGGACGGCTACCGTTCACTTCGTTATCTATTCTTTTTTGTTTCTGGTACGGTTGGATGAAGACAATGTATTGGACTCACAAGTTTCGGAGAGGGTGGGCTCTCTCACATTTCGTGGTTTTAAGTTTACTTGCCTATATTCTTAAAGCCACACTTTCGGCTTCTATCGGTTCTATGCTTAATAGTTTGTTTCTTATTCCTCTTATGACTGCCCCCCTTCCTCTCTCCCCTTTTTCTGCGAGTCCCTTACAAATGGAAGCCCCCTTTCCCCCGGGGGCAGAAGGGCCCGTAGGGGCCGGGGAAAGGGAGATGGGGTTTGACCTCAATTTCCCACCCGTCGGCTTCTCGTCGATTTTGTTAGGTAGGTGGGGACCTCATGCTCCTGCCGAGACCCCTTATTAATAGGCGGCGGCAAGTCGAGACAACTCCGTAGGAGACGGTTTGACCTTTTGTTACGGGCCCGGACTTTGTAGGATAGGTGTCTACCATGCAAACCCAAGCGAGAACTTCATGACGTGAGGAGAAGGAAAGACCAAGCAATTGGACTTTAGGAAGGAAGACCCCAAGCTAAAGGAAGGACCTCGCAAGTACCTACTGAGGCGAGAACTTGAGGAGCCTGGCCAACCCGCACTTAACGAACCAAGAGCCTTGCCTAAGAGCGGTGACGTCTTACTATTAGGAGCCTGACCTAAGAACTTGACGTGATGTGCTTTCTCATTGGTTGTTTAACTGTTCATTCAAGGTCTACTCCTTCCACCGGTTCATCGGGGGTGTAACTATAGCTTGGGGGTGAGGCTGGCCTCGGATGGAACTATGCTTTCTATACCGGATACTGGCCACCGGGGGTTCAAGGAGAGCTTTACACGGAAATAAGATTCTATATGGAACATGCCTAACTACCTAGAGGTGAAGGATGGACAAGGGGTGAATCCATAAAGGTTAGTGATACTGAATTAACAGCTACCCGGCTACCCACCCGGAGCTAAGGCAGGAGGCTGTTGAGTTCAGAGATGTTGGCAGTGGCCGACCGAGTCTATGGGCGACGAAAGTGACGGTTACTCCAAGGATGGGACGTGGGAAGGGAGTGAAACCGGTGGTGCGTGGGTAATAGGATGGGTGGGATGGTAGTCCAGCTATGTATCAATCTAGTTTTCTTGCTCCGGAGCCCTATTATTATTATGATATTCAGGGTTAAGCTCGAGCTAATTCCAGCAGGGAGCATGCCCACGGTTGGCTGGGGCATAGTAGAAAACAAAGGATGGGACGATGGAGAGGAAGGGAGGCAGGGAAAGACGCTACCCGGCCGGGGGTGTGGGGGATGGATAGCAGGGAAAGCTACCGGGTGGGGCCTAGTTTTGCTATAGAATTGAGGGGCCGCTGCTTAGTTGGGTTGGGTGGGAACTATAGTGCTGAATAGTAATCGTTGGGTGGCCCGCGAGGGGAGAGTTGGCATGTTACGTATATAATCTGGCGAAGATAGAGTGCCGATTCTAGAGATAGCTACCTCGCGAAAACTATACTAGCAACCATGCATGCATGCATGCGGCTGATTAATTAATTAGCACAATTTGGGAAATTCAGGAGACCACCACAATTATAGGATAACTTTAATAGGCTGGTGATAGCAATTACAGTGGTGGGGTTTTAGACAAGCACTTTTCGACCCTCTCCCGGTGTTTCTGGTTGGAATCGGGTGGGGGGCCCCTACTATTCTAGGGTAATGGATGGATGGATGGTGGAGAGTTGAGTGATGGCCCGGGTTCAGCTGCCTCTGCTCGGTCCGGTTAAGCCTACTGATGTGGAATTGAGGATGAGATGTTTGGATATTCGACTTCAAAAGCCCTCTCCTTTCAGTCGACGTTAATCCCTCTCCCTATCACATTAGGTCGAGTCCCTCTCCGTTTCTCAGAAGGCGGGCCCGAGCAACTTTCTCGAACTGCTGGATGGAAGAATGTGCCGTTGAGAAAGGAAAGAATGAACGAGCTCCGTACCCCCCCATATATATAGTTGTTGGGCATGGGGGCAATGCTAGAACAGTCTTAAGAGGATCGGGAATCAACGATGCAGGTTCCGCCTCTCCCGGTATTGATGGTTCGATCGATCCTTCCTTCCCCACTGAAGCCCTTTTGCGGAAGTTCCTGCTTTCAATGCTCTTGAGTCCCCCCATTGTCAAATCCCCACCTCAACTATAGTTTCCCACCCACCCTACCAGCTTTTGTCTATCGTGCTCCTCTGTCTTTCTGCCTTGCCTCCCCTCCCAACTTATATCCGCCCACCCACAGCTAACATTCCCTCCCACTTATTCTAGCTTATACTAGCAAGCGACCATAGAATAGTAGGGCCGTCCCCCCTATATTATAAGGGCCCATAGAATTGTAGGGCACTGATTAATAAGGAACAATTGCCATAGAAGTGTAGGGCTGAATGGAACAGGTGCGGTTGATCGTTGCGGCGAGATAGGACCCTATATATATATATATCGCTCTCCAGCCATACCCAACTCTATCCAGCCAGAGAGAGATGTAGCCAGCCACTGACCATATATATATCTCTCTCCAGCCCCCAATCTCTACAGCTGCACCCACATCTCCTTTCTTCTATGGCGGCGGATCTCTATAGCCTAGATATCTATCTCTAGATGGGGCGGGCCCCTATAACTCTATGGGGCGGGCCTATATAGCTATCTGGGGCCCTATATATCGAAGCGGAGAGATCTATATCTATCTGGGGCGGAGAGTTGAGTTGAGAATCCCAATCCCAGAGTTGAGTTCTCTTCTCCATCTGTCACGAGCCTATATATCTATCTGGGTGGTATGGCTCCATCTGTCACGGGCCTATATATCTATCTGGGTGGTAGGTATCTGTGGTGGGTCATTGTATCTGTCACACGCCATATCTAATCTCCAATCTCCAATCGGGGGAGGGGTGGCCCTATATAGATAACTGTTCATGCATCGGATGGATGCCCGTGAGAGTCATCAGTCGTATCACGGCGACTATAATACGACGAGTCTAGAATCCATCGGATCATTCATGCGATCGACCTATCTCAACTTAACCACCCACCCTAAGGCTACTCAACAATAATCTACCCCATAGGGGCCAGAGAACCACGGCTGATTCCCTCCCCGGCTGATTCCCCCCCACCCGCCCTACTATTCTAAGGGCCCACCCGCCTCCCACGAATAGAATCGGGCCAGGTCGGTCCCGAAGGGCAGGGGGACTCAAGCGCAGCTAAGCCGTCGGCCTATCTAATCTATGTATAGTGGGCGGTAGATATATAGGGGCGGGGAGTGTTTGCTACGCTAACTCCAATTATAGTTATAGTTCTCCCCGACCTCCTTTGTTGATATACAGATAGAATTGAAAGGCGACTAACTCATCAATTTAGTTCCAATAGGCATTAACCGGTGTTTAATTCTCAATAAAAACATTTCCGATTAGAATAGTAGATAGTTGGCCCCTTGCCATGGTAGGGGCCCTACATATTACTTCCACTATAGTTAGGGTAGGGGAGGATGGGTTGGGTTAGGTTACCCGGACGAGGACAAGGGCGAAACAACCACCCCCAAGCCCAAGAATTGGGTGAGGGGTTAGGTCATCGGCCCAACCACCCCAGATAGAATGATCTCTAGTGGACTGCCCAACCCCCGCCTCTAGTCATATATAGATGGGCTCTAGTGACTGCCCAACCCCACCCCCTCTCCCCTGTATCTCTATATTCTATGGCAATCCCCGTATCCGTATCCGTATCCGTATATCTAGGGCCCGAGGCCCCGTACTGTATATATAATCACCTCCCATACCGGACAGAATAGAGTTCAGGGCTCTAGTGAATGCAGTTCTCTATACAGGGCTCCCCAGATAGATAGCCTCATCTCCTCTAGCCACAGCGGTTGGGGTCGGGGCCCGACTCTAGATATATGGGCCTATGGTATACACACCTAGCTATGCTATGTAGACTGGACTATAGGCACTACACTAAAGACAAAGACCATCCAGATAGCTATACCATCTAGGCCAGGCCCAGATCCAGATCCAGGTCTAGCCCCTCCTGATCCTGGACCCATGTATGGAGAGTTTGGATAGGGATAAATGTCCTTAAGGGCCGCCCTACGGAGATAGTTCGGGCAACAACAAGCTGGGCTGCCGATCCAACTAATCTACCTATGCAGTTATTCTAGCAAGCGAATGTGTGTGGGGAAGCTATTCTAGCTTAATCTAGCAGGCAACTATGCGGGAATCTTAGTTCATTTGGTTACTCTAGCAGGCGTATTAATAAGTGTGGGGCCCTACGGGCTAGCGGGCTAATGAACTAAGGATTCCCTCCCAGCCCTTCGGGACCTAAGGCATGCCTTCGGCACCCGCCCCCCCCCCATTATAGTTTTGTTGCCAATATGGTCGGCTGCCTTCGGCAGGCCTTAGGTGGGGTTGGACCGACCTATTCGCCCATAGGGGCGTGGGAGGATATAGGAGGCCCGCCTTAGGTGGGGTCGGCCTCGGGTGGGAGGCCCCCCCTGCAGGGAGGTAGATTATAGTTGTTGGGGTGGGTGGGTGGCAATGGGGTCCTCGGTGATCACCTCAGCTCTCGTGGGCTAACTGTAGCATCTGTGCTCGCCCCCCGATCGATGCAGTATAGCTCGTATTGCGATCCATTCCTTGGGACCGGCTAAGTTCTAACTCCTCGGTTGGAAGGCTAAGGGCTAAGGCTAGAGGTGGGGGATAAGAAGGGAAGGCATGTAGGGCAAGAGTCGAGCATCAATTCTGATGCTCCTTGCTCTACCCTGAAACTAGAATTCCCATGGGATAATAGCCTATGACTCAGATGTTTGAGAATTAATCAGTAGGGGTTGGGTGGGAAGTAGGGCCCCCATAGAATTTGGGATTACTTGGGGGCTAGGTGGTTCTCAGCCCTACCACTAGCCCCTACCATGGGAATTTTAGAGGTAGGGGCTGGGGTAGATTGGTTGGAATTGTAGCTGGCCCTACTGTGACCACCCACAGAATAGTAGGGCTATAAGTAACATCTTAGTAGGTGGGGCAAAAGCTTTAAGTGAAGAAGGAATGGTATGGGTCGAATTGGGGTGCATAGGGAACAACTAATCTAATCCGGGAGTGTGGGAAAGTGTACTCACCCTAGCCTAACTCAGTGGCCATGTTACGTATATAGCCTTCCTTCCTTTCAACCATCCATCCTGAGCCTCCCTCCCTCGTTAATTAGGTAGGCAGTGGGGTCCTTCCTTCTGGTTGTCGCTAAACTATCTAGCCATTGGTCATGGAGCTAAACTATCTAGCCGTTGGCTCCAGCCTTCACCCCCTGTGTGTGGGAGGGAGATAAAGGTAGTTCCGGCTAACTCAGTTGGGCCAACAATGCTTCGGCTATTAATATCCTCCCACCCTCTCACCTCCTATATCCAATTAATCTATCACCCCTGCAACTATGATTCCCAATTAATCTACCCCCGGGCAGTGGGGTTTGTGGTAGGACAAGAGAATCAATCTGGTTCTCACAGCCGTAGGGGAAAATGGTGAGCCCCTACAATTCTATGGGCTTCCATCCCCATCCTTGTTCTCGAATTGGGCGACGAGTTCTATCCTGTTTTATGTGCTATGATGTTGGCTGGTTGGTATGTGCTATGATGTTGGCTGGCCCTCCCTGTTTCATTGATAGTCGGAAGGCCCAACGGTGAAGTTAACATTCAACTCCCTCCCGATTCAATCAGCAGGCCCTACCATAGTTGAGTTGATTGAGGATGGGACGGTAAGAGCCTACACCCCCTAATCGGCCCCTCCTTATTATAGTTTCCATCGTTGTTCCCTTTAGAATAGTAGGGCCCCTACAATTCTATGGGTCGAGTTCACTGACAAACGTAATACTTTTTTAGCCGAGACTACCACAATCAATCTCACGGGAGCAGGCTTAGCCCATGGGAGCAGGCTAGGGAGGAGGAGGAACTATAGTTATCAACCTAGTTGATACCGTGGGTGAGGGCAAGACTTGATACCGTGGCCGAGCTTGCCCCATCCCCCACCAGGGGTGTATAAAGGGCTATCCGTCCTTCACCCTCGGTTGATGAGGGGGTGTAAAGGGCGTCGGTTGCCCATGCTTTCATTTTCTCAGCATCCGATGCAGGGGGTGATAACTGTTCACTCATCTAGATTAGCTAGGGCAGAAATCAACATTAGGCAGGGATGGAGAAGTAGTAGATTTTCTGGCCCCTACACCTTCCCACACCCCCGGTTGAGTCTTCTCTAATCTATTTACCTGGTTGAACTATCGGGAGGGGGGGCCCCTAAAATTCTATGGGCCCTACAATTCTAAGGGAGCATGCTTTCATTGATGCTTGTTCGCCCATCCTACTGGGGGTGGAGGAAGGAACTGAATGAGCCTACAAGGATGGGCGCATGGAAATGCAGATTGATTGGCAAGACAGTTTGTTCTATCTTTATTGCCTTTGGTGATCAGTTATCGTCCACACTCCGATTGAGCATTCATTGAATATTAATTCTAGTTTGTTGGATTGTTAGGCTCAATTTGAGGGGCATTGACTTTATACACCCCTCACAGGTTTCTACTATAGTTCTCCCTAGGGAGTTGGGAGCCCTGGAAATATTATGTTATAGGCGGGAAAACACGGTTCTAGAGACAAAGCAGTGTAAGCCCATGAGAGAAAGAAAATGGATGGTGACTACAATTCTAGGCTTCATCCTTGGCATTTCCATCCAAACATCATTTCGCCTAAGTTGTATGAGCTCTACTCCTTGACAGAGCTTAAATCCAGGGGGGTTATAGTGGACAAATCCATCCAGTGAATACTTTATTGTTCTCTGAAATACTTTATTGTTTGGACCATCCATCCGAAGGACAAGAGCAAGAATCCCCTCCATCCTATCACCCCCAGGCAAGAAACAAAGAAGTGCCCTCTATCCTTACATACATTATATCGTTGGGGCCATAGCTTCCAACTAATCTATATCATATCTAATTAGGAACTATAACTATAATTATCCACAATAAGATTGGAAGTGAAAGTAGGTCCATGTCGAAGGCTTGGCCATTGGAATCGACCATACCATGAGAATAGAGCATTTCAGATAGGTGTGATTGTCCCCATGCCTTTATGGGGGGTATGGAGAGGTGGAGTTATTAGTTGGTCACTGCCAAAGCTGGCTGCTTTCATGCCCGTGTGTTCGAAAGGAAGGGGAATTGGAATCCATATCATAGTACGGCATACCATTCTCAACAACCAATTGGAGCTTTGCTGGGAGAGGGTCGAAAGCAGCTTGTCCTCCATAGAATGGTAGGGGCCCACCTCGATCGAAGGCAGCTCCCACCATTGGTTCTCGGAGCCAGGGATGTCAATACATACATAAAGAAAGGGGGGCATTGCCTTAAGTTAACTCTTCCTTCCTTGCTTGGGGTTCAGTGGGACCCATGGATCCTCGATCCGATCAAAGCATTCAATTTCGGGAGAGGAGAACGGACATGATAAGTCGACCTTGGCTCGCTTAACTCTGTATTGGCTCGCCATTTATCTTCCGTTTGCCGGCGAACCCCAACGGCAACTACGGCTAATCTGGGTGGGGATTATAGTATTATAGTTGCCCTTAGAATAGTAGGGGCCCAAGACCCCACCACCCAGTAAGACACCACCGCCCTGCAGAGGCGTACTGTATGATATTGGAGCAGCGGGTTAGCGAACAACACAATGGCTGTAATGGTCCACATCTGGAAATTGTGCATTGTCTGCAGTCTTATCGAGCTGATAAAAGGTAAGACAAACTAAAGTCGTACTTTTCTCAGGGGCCTAAGAGGTAGATTAGTTACCCGACAACTTCTTCTAAGGGGGTGGGGGGTTCTATTGCCTATCTGTAGAGTTTCTCTATAATTGAGCAAGAGCGATTGCCCCGCCAGGGGATTCCCGGGGTGGGAGGCCCTTCAAATAGTAGGGGTAGGGCATGGGTAGAGGTAGGTTCCATTTGAATGGGTGGGGGTAGGCTATTAGAAGGGTGGGGTCCTTATTATCACGATGGATACGAGTTTATGCTGGTAGTTATGACATGGTGGCTAATGGAAAAGTGGTGTGGCATTTCTGAGGGATTGGGCGGGCACAGCATGAATCGATGCGGTCGGGGTGCTACATGTCAGTCTCAGTAGGTAGGCTCGCTTGTCAGTAGAGGATATGTGTGGGGCGGAACCAATCGACGCACTAAGCATAGAACTTGCACCTCCTTCGCGCTCTTTGGTCTTCGGTTTCAGATGCAGAGTCTGGTTCGTCACTTCCGTCATGCCAAGCAGAGTCAATCGGTGCCTGATCTCGTCATGTGGGCGCAATCAACGAGCCAACTAGAGGCCCCTGGGTCCGCCGGGGAGAAGGGAGACTCGTTCCTCTGGATCAGTCCATAGTATTAGCTCCTTGTGTGATTCGTACGCTATATAGGTCCCATCCAGAGGTCCATAAATGGATACTCCGCCCTCCGTGGAGATAGTGGCTTTATCCACGAATATGGTATGGGCCCCCGCCTTTTCACCCACCCACCCTGTTCACATGCAGGGGTATGGGCCTCCAAATGGGTACGGTACGGGCTCCCTCCTGGTATTTGTCGCTCCCGATGAACCCCGTACTATAGTTCCCCCCCACCCACCCGAACCTCTTCCGCCAATTGTAAGAAGAGGTTTTCCAACTTGCAGTATCTCCTTCATACGGACATCCAGCAAATAAGTCCTTTTCCGTGAGAGAGTTGGTTAAGATCTGATTTCCTATCAGCTGATCGTTAATAGGCTATCTCTACCAACCCCTGTCGTACCCATCAATAGCTCCCCGATGGCTAAAACAAACAGATAGTTGTCCCGTCTCGACTCCTACCGGGATTCGAAGAAACACTCGACCTTTCTTGCCTCCCTACTATTCTAAATAAAGCCCACCCACCCACAAGAATAGTAGGCTAACGCAAACCTTTTGCTTGTTCCTCCCACCACATGGGAGACATCCCTGACTTAAGTACCTTTCAGTGATACCTTGATTCGAATCCACCAGCACTAGAGCCAGTAGCTTAGCTTGAACCATCAGCACCCCGCTGGGGCAGTGGATCCAGTTGAAGCAGTTACAGGTCCATCCATTGAAGCAGCATGAGTAGCTTCTAGTACAGCTCCCTTAGTTTACCTAGTTCGATCTGTTGAATAAGCACCCGCAGCATACCTTACAGTACCATAGCTAGCAGCAGATACAGAGCCAGAGTCTTATGCTCGTGATCGTGATCCAGTACCAGTTTATTATTCTGTAGATTATGCAGTTGTTGGTTCAGCAGTTGGTTCAGTTGCTTAAGCTGTTGCCTAAAGAAACTACAGGGCTGTTGCCTAAAGAAACTACAGGGCCGTATATGAAGCAGTTTACCCAGTCACATATATAGAAAAGGATCCATACCCATATTTTTCGGAAGACTGTCCAGTAGCATCAGTAGCATAGATAGCAACACCAGCCCAGCATCCCTTACAGTCTATTCTGTTGATCCGGTAGAACCTACTTGGAGAATACCTAGGGAAGAACCCACTAGGGTAGAACCACATGGGAACGGGGGGGGTGGGAAGAGTAGCGGCTAGGGGATAACTTTGGAAGAAATCCCCTTAGAATAGTAGGGCTGCCTGGATATATATGGCTAACGCTCATGTGCCCCCCCCGCCGGCGGCCACCCGAAGGTTGGTTAGTCAGTTGATTCATCAGTGGATTCAGTCGATTAAGTAGTGGATTATGCAATTGAACCAGCAGCAGATACATATCCCCCAGTCGCAGACACAGTTCCAAAGCGAGATCATAGTTGCGGCTGATGTTCCTGTTGGTTACCCCGTTGATCTTGTTTGGACCAGCATCCTTTCTCGCAGAGGCGTCTCTTGTCTAAGGCTAAGTAGTGCTTTCGAGCCTCAGCCCGAGCCCCACTATTCTGTGAAGAATGATGCGCCTGGTAGGTCTTCACGACCTACCAGCCGGTGGAGCTGGCCCCCCGAATACAAATCCTAATGCACTATATCCACCCGGGCCCCCCCCCAATAATAATTGGGTGATTCATTTGTGGGAGGATAGCCGCTCAAATTCCCTCCCCCCTGAACGGTGGGCCCCCACTATTCGCCATGAAGAGCACGTTCGTTGGAACGCCCCTACTATTCTAAGGGCATTCCATTGCAAACCATCCGGCAAGGTTGCGGAAGGGGCATTGCTTCCCAGCAAGCAAGCAGAGTTCTTCCGGAACACCGTGGCGGCATCCCGGGGTAGGGGATTCTATACGTAACATGCCAACTAAGTTTTCCGGGTGGGAGGGCCCCTTTAGAATAGTAGTTATTTGCCTTGCCAAAGCAAGTAGGGAGCCGAGGCGGTTCAAAGAAAGTATTCTCATGGGGCTATAACTCCCCTCCAGAAGCATGGCCTCAACAAGCGGATAATGGTTTAGTTATTGCTGGCATGAATGGGAGGAGGGCCCTAAAATTCTATGGGGTGCTGAACTTTTCTTTTCTAGAGGTTGATGAGGGGGTGTAAAGGGCGTCGGTTGCCCATGCTTTCATTTTCTCAGCATCCGATGCAGGGGGTGATAACTGTTCACTCATCTAGATTAGCTAGGGCGGAAATCAACGTTAGGCAGGGATGGAGAAGTAGTAGATTTTCTGGCCCCTACACCTTCCCACACCCCCGATTGAGTCTTCTCTAATCTATTTACCCGGTTGAACTATCGGGCCCCTAAAATTCTATGGGTTGTTGAGCATGCTTTCATTGATGCTTGTTCGCCCATCCTACCGGGGGTGGAGGAAGGAACTGAATGAGCCTACACGGATGGGCGCATGGAAATGCAGATTGATTGGCAAGACAGTTTGTTCTATACTGTGCCCCTGGTCGAGTAGTTATCGTCCCACCTCCGGTCGAGCATTCATTCGGAAGGCCTTATTAATTCTAGTTGTTGGATTGTTCGGCTCAATTTGAGGGGCATTGACTTCCCTTCACCCCCTCCCTGGAGTTCTCACAACTATAGTTCTCCCTCTGGGGAGTTGGGAAAGCACAAACAATATGTTAGGCGGGAAAGCACGGTTCTAAGAGACAAAACAGTATCGCCCACAGAAAAGAAAATGGATGGTGAGCCCCTACAATTCTATGGGCTTCCATCCTTGACGAGCTTCCATCCAAACATCCAGCTCGCCTAAGTTATTGTGGGCTCTACTCTTCGACGAGCTTAAATCCCGGGGGGGAGGGAGTTATAGTGGACCATCCATCCGGCGGAATACTTTATTGTTCTCCGGAATACTTTATTGTTTGGACCATCCATCCGGAGGACAAGAGCAAGAATCCCCTCCATCCTATCACCCCCAGGCAAGAAACAAAGAAGTGCCCTCTATCCTTACATACGTTATATCGTTGGGGCCATAGCTTCCAACTAATCTAGCTCCGCAAACCCCACCGGGGGGGGCGGGAGTTCACCGGGTGGGTCGGGCCGGGTGTGCTTAAGGGAATCATAGTGGTTCTCTGGCCCGCCCCGCCCCTACCATAGCCCCTCAAATTCTATGGGGCGGGGCTATGGTAGGGGCGGGGCTATGGGGTAGATTATTGTTGATACGCCTTAGGTTCAATCAGCCCTCCGGAGCTAGATGTCGTTGGAAGGCGAGCATGCGAGGAGCCCAGGAAAGCATGAGCGAGGAGCCCAATGTCTATCTGAACCCGTTTCTTGTTATTTTGGACCCCGATTGATTGGTAGAAAAGCAGATTGATTGGTACTACCGCCCGGCCAGAGTGGGAGAGAACCAAGCTCGATGCTGAAGCAGGTGACAGTAGAGAGGTTCTTGGGATTACTGTCCCTTCACCCCCATGATCATCGAGTTTACCCAGGTTCCAGAGGCGCAGCTCCGAGGCTCAACTATATCTCCACCCACGAGGGAGTGGTTATGCACTTTGGATTGTGCCCCATCTGGCCATCCCCTCTCCCACCCGGAAAAAATGATGCTTGGTCTCTAGGATATGCAGGCCCTCGAAAGCTGGAGCTGATGATCCTAAGATGGCTGTTCCGGTTTCTTGCGATGCAATTCGTGCTTTCGCACCCTCTGGGCGGATGGTTTCCAAGTGTTAGCTCGGTTCCTCAATGATAGGAAAGGGCCTTCCGCATCTTGATGAAAGCCCCAACGGGATTTCGCTTTGCCGGTTTTGACTAGGGCGAGGCCCCAACTTCTCATGACAAATCCATATCCATATAGGTGGGAAATCTAGGAATGGGAAATCACTTAGTCGAGGCGAGTGATGGGCTCATTCAAATTCTATTGGATATAGCTGCAAAAGTTCATCAACCGCCCCACCATCCTAGGCGCCCAGATTTGTGTGAAAAAAAGCGTTTCATATAGCGACAGAATGACGCAACCCTTTATGACTAAGCAAACCGACTGAAGAGCATGACTTTGAACGCGAGACATATGTGCAAAAGTGAGCATTTGATCGGCCCTCTTTTCATATTATTGGGTTGAGAGATCGACTTGTTTGTTTGCTTCTGGTTGGAATCATAGTTTTTAATCCGTAGATAGATATTAATTCCCCCCCCCACCCGGCCCATAGAATAGTAGGCGCCCTCCCACCAACTAATCTACCGACTATAACTCCCTCCCACCCGCCCCTTATAATATACGGGCTAATTAATGAATGAAGAATTCTAGTTCGGTTGAAAACCAACAAGAAACTTAGCGACAAGAACTCAAGACAGAAACGAACAGATATCTTAGAATCCAACCTCTTCTCCGCTCCAACTGCTTAACTGAACCTGACACGCACAGTCTTAAAAGTGGTGTTTCTTTGATAGCTGGGTCTCCGCTTCGGATCTGAAATCAAGATGACGAGAAACCCGGTACGAACTTACCAAGCCTGCCTTCGAACCCAAATGATTGGCTGATATCCGCCCCTTTCTCTATCAATTGGCAGTTCGCGTGGGCTTAAGAGTGACTCCGAGTGATTTCATCACTGTCGCTATATACGTAATATGATGGGTGGGTCAATGGAAGTAGCTATGCCCCCCTTTCTCCGATATCCGGTTGGTTCCATGCATCAGTTGGAGCCTTCGGCTAAATAAACTATTGGTTAGAAGTGGTTGACTCTGGAAAGGAAATCAGGTAGAACCTATATATGTTGAGACCATGGTTTCCAACTAATCCATTACCAATTGGTTAGAAGTGGTTGACTCTGGAGAAGGAAAAGACTCGGAAGCCCCTACTATTCTAAGGGCCCTCCCCTCCCTGGCTCTTATCCACCACTTCTTGTTTGTCGCCCACACTTGTTTCGGAGGCCTTTGACCCAGCAACAATTAGAAGGGTGGGGTATATGAGTGAGGCAAAGGCGACGGTTCGAGAGCGAGATCGGAAGGGGTGGGTGGCCCCTACTATTCTATAGGCTAGTTGGTAGCATGGGCTGGTGGAACGGGGGTAGTAGGGCCTATCGGATTTCGCTAGAATCCTCGTCAGTTTACTACCCAGTTTATGAACCGGATGGGGTTTACCGAGGGCCCATTGCCCCATAACCAGTTGATCCCGCATCAATCAATCAATAGGTGGATGCGGGAGAGCGGAGACATCAGCTTCATCCGGAACTATATTCTCCCTCCCAACCCCTACTATTCTATGGCTAGTGCCCGGGCGGGAATAAGAAAGTGGCAGAGCCATAGGAAGCAGAAGAAGCAGGGGTAGCTGCAGCGGAGGCAACACAGAAAGAAGCACAGGTGGTAGCAACTATACCACCCATTATTCTAGCTTATACTAGCAAGCGCATTAATGAACTGATTAATAAGGGGTGTGGAGGGAGTAATAGTAGGGCTGGGGCTAAAGAGGTATTCATTTCTGAATTGGAGATTCCGATCCAGCAGCGGATACTTACCCGCATTAGATCAGGTAAGGGTTCACCTGCGGAGCCGAATCCAGTGCTTGTTGATCCAGTTCCAATTGAACCAGCATCCGACGAGCATCCGGGCCTGTTTGAGTACCTACCCCTCCGGTTGATCCATAACCATCAGCCCCTACTATTCTAAAGGGCAACCCGAGGACCCGCCCCTACTATTTAAATGGGAATTGACCTGGAATCACCTTAATGAATGCCGGGGACCTTGCAGAGAAAGGAGCAGAGGTGCAGAATCCGAACGTTGACCGAATGACAAGATCAAAGCCATGCTTCACCGGATACGGATCGAGATGGAGATGGAGACAAAGACCCAGTTGGGGCCCGGTGGACTGAGCAGATCCAAGCGCGGGTCGGGATCGATACCTAGAAACAGCCGGAGCCCCGTTCGAGGTCCGATCCATTAGATACCCGGCATCGGCATAGGCACAGCCGGCATAGGGGTGAGCATCCCCATCAATTCTAGTGCCAGATTCGCATTGATTCACCACCAGGTGTTTCTGGGGGGGTGGGCCCTACTATTCTATGGGGGTGGGGGGCATAGTATGGCAGCCCCTACCATTCTATAGGAGGAGGGCCCCTAAAGTCTATAATTATTGGGACAATCTAAAGTAGCAATTATGGATGGAAGCTAGATAGACCTCGAGGCGGAGCTATAGTAGTCGGCCAAATGACCCACTATACTATATACAGCGGGGCAACTAAGAAGGGGGGTGGCCCCTACTATTCTATGGCATGTGGATGATAGTTGGGTGGGTGGGGGGAGATAGATTCGATTAGTTCTCTCCTGAACGCCATAGAATAGTAAGGGGAAGGTGAGGGTGGGGGGGACTCGATAGGGTTGGGTGGGACGAGAAGGACCGCTATAATCCGGGAGAAGTCTATATAGGGTTGGGTGGGAACATATCATATAGGTCTGGATCAATGAATTGAGCCCTTAGAATAGTAGGGCTCGCTCTCAACTCTCAAGCGGGGTAGGGGTAGGGGCTCGGCCTCTAACTATCTACTTCACCACACTCGGCTCTTATCCCCCCTATAGAAACAATAGGCGCATCTCTCGCATCTATAGTTGGCACTTAACCGAACATGACTGCCCCTACCAGACAACTCTAGTGGAGGGCAGGGGTGGGTGGGCGGCTATAGGTGCCCACCGGCGGCTATCCACGAGAAAATAGAACCGGGCGAAAGCAGTCAATGAATAGGCCAGCAACAGTCTATAACCAGGCAACCAGAGCCGATGAACAGGCAATGAAGAGGCCCCGCTACCTCCGCAACTATTAGAAAGGGGGGGGGGATGTTTAGGAACTCTATTTATTTCATGAGCTTCAAAATAAGATATAGCTAGCCCTAGCCGCCCAACTATAGTAGTTCCCAATGGCATTAGGTGTCTATGAAGCAGTAAACCTTCACCCGGCTGCCGAGCCTTAGGCCTACCTCAACAAATTCTTTCCCCCTGCGTGCTCCCTCCCCTCTCCCTAGCGGTCGAGCGCGGCCGGTTCGCCAACCTCCGGTGTCAGGGTGGGAGGGCTCCCGGGATCGAAAAGTGGTATAATTGACTAGCTTTTGCCATTAGGTGCGGGAGGGATCGATGGTATAATTGACTAGCTTTTGCCATTAGGTGGGCAATTTTCATCATGCTCCTAGGGGCCTTCATTCAATGCGCTATTTCTGATCGGGGGGGTGAGACTGAAATTCGCATTCAATGCATTTCATAGCCCCGGGGCCTATCATTCAATACGCTTTCTCGACGTCTTGCCTAAAGATGCGACGAAAGGAGAGAGAGCCGTTTCAATCCCATTCCATTTCATAGACCCGGGGCCTTCATTCAATACGCTTTCTCGGCCCGACGAAAGGAGAGCCGTGATGCGACGAAAGGAAAGTCGAGCCGTATCGTTCGTAGTTTAATATCGTATCAAAAGTCGAGCCATTCCCGCCCTTCTATTCCCCCTTTCTCTCCATTCTCTTTAGCCCTTAGATGGCTTTCCAACTATAATAGCAGCTTCCCCGATAGGAAATGCGCAGGGAGTCAGGACGGGGGGACCGACTAGATGGTGAATAAGCCGGTACTGGCATGAAAGCCTGGACAGATATAGGGTTTTATGCACCGCCGCTAGATTGGAATCCAAAGGACATAGATATGAATCCGCCGAACTCTTCCAATTTCCAAGAGGATGCTCGCTTAGCAATTGGCTGGTGCTGCAACCCTAGTCTCTGCCGCCTATGCTGCTGCTCCGCCGCGCCGAGGTCCAAGGCAACTGGCTTTGGCCCGCTGCCTCCCCCGCCCCTGCTATCCCCGTCTCTGCTACAGGTAGTTCTGGGTCCAGATGATTCAGTGGGCTATCACTTACTTCCATGCACCAGAAGATTAAGTCATTGATTATGCAGTTTATTCAGGAAGGGAATATGCATATTCCTGATGCAACCCACGCACCACCACTTCAATCCGCCGCCCCGCCCCGCACCGGGAGGGGGAACGAGGTGAGCACATGGATGGGGAGGCCGGGGAGGAAACGATCCGCATCCGAGCGGCATCTTTTTCTGGACCGGAAACGCAAGAGCGGCGGACCATAGAGACGAATGCACGACTCGGGTTATGCTATATGAGACATACCAGGTAGCGGGAACTATAATAGCTTCCCACCCACCCACCAAACTCACTTAGGTACTACCCACCGAGCGGATCGCATCACTACTACTACTTATTTCGAAAGCATCGGTCCCTCCCGGCCGAAGCCACCATGGTTACCAGGGGGTCACTCTATTAGGGCCCTAGCATTCCACGGGGGCACTGGCCGGGACACGGATTACGTAGCGATACCAGGGTTTCATATGGTTCTGGTTGATGATTTACGGGTGTAACGTATATAAAACAATTGCAGCATTGACTCTATGGATACCAGGGAAAGAATCGATCGATTCACGCGTCATGATCTCCCTTCGGAGCTCGTGCGAATGCATCGGCTTCCTCTCTGATCTCCCCACCGGGACGAGAACATTCAGGCAGAAAGCATAGCTCGTTCTCTCCATAGCGCCGAGTGTACAAGCGGGGTGACTGGATCCGGCACTAGATGTGCATGCAGTAGATTATAACAGGGCCCCGGGGGACAGTTCTGTCCTCTCCCAACTCCAACCAACTTTGTCAACTCGGCGGGCATTGAGAGGAAACTTCCAGAGGCGAAAGCCCTATAGATCTATGGGACCATGGGGAGATTATTCTGGCTCAGCCACTTCACACTCAAGTGCCGAGAGGTTCTTTACCGGAACGGACGCCCGGAGCCATCTTCAAGAATAATCGACCAATAACGCGAGCGTTCGGAATAATTGATCGATTCAATGATCAGATGGTTGACGAAAGGGCCTTTCTCTCCGGGTTGACAATAGGCGCATATATCTTCTTCCCCAAGGTCAATGGCATCGATCGCACGATTCGATCCAAGTTTCCCGAGGGTTCCTTCATATAGTAGGAGTGATAGGATGGATAAGGGAAAACTCGACCAGACCCCCACCTAGAAACCAACCTGGAATGGAACGACGCGCTTAGTTAGTTCTGCACGTTCCCCTACTATAGATGCGGGGTGCCGGGGTGGGAGATGGGCTGAAACTGATCGATCTGCACCTGGGAGGGATTAATGGAGAATGATGCCGAGCTCAATCGGAACTATCGAACCCAGATAAATAAGCTCGCTCTGTTGGATCCTTAGTCGATTTCGAAACCATGAGAAAGTTCTCGCTATATGAGGTGTGATGTCGATTCGTGCTCATGTCCGAATGTCTATTTTGAGAAGTGGAGAGAGAAACAAATCCTGTAGCACCCGCAACTGTCAGGAATAGAAATCCTGTAGCACCTGAAACCTATCTATCAATCCTTACGTGCGGATAAATAAGCCGCATGGAGAAATAAGCCGGGCGGGGTTAGGGCATGAAAACATGAACAAGGATATACCCTCTGCATAATAAAGCCTCTGTGTAAGCAACATATGTCTAAGTAGACAACCGTATATGCGCGTTGCGGAGAAATTATCAACTATTCACCTCGGATGTGAGAGCAAGTGGAAATTCTTCAGTAGAGATGTCGACGCGAGAAAGCCCCTATCTATTTCTCTACTCCGTGGGATCACTTTGGCTAGAACTAGAACAAGCATGAAATAAGAACGGAAGGCGGTTCATCGGTGGTTCTTCCGGAAGGCAAACGTGATGTGTTATCGGGTTGGGGTGTGGGGAAGTGTTGGCCTTTCCCTTCCGCCGTCAAGGATGAATAATGGAACGCCGCCAGGAGTGGTGCAGTGCAGGTATCCCCAACGGGCGTTCGCAGCGCGGCTTATTCAAGCACATGTTGCTCTTCAGCCGGATAGGGTGAATGGGGCAATCTCGGCCCGGGCCTTACTATCAATAGGGCTCCCACCCACCACCTCCTACATCAATCGTTGGCTGGCTCAAGAGAGAATGGAATGAGTGGGCCCGGCGTGCGTTTCACCGCGATCGATGCCCTGGTCGGCCCGGTCTTAAAACGTGAATTCTGAGGCCCTCCATAACAAAATGCTCTTGATGAATGGTTTGCTCGAGCCTTAAACTGTTCGTTCCGTTCCGCCCGCCTTTAGCCCCACTATGTTGCTACTAGAATCTGGCAACTGACGTCTATAATTACCCTAGCAAGCTGATTAATGCAGTGCTCGATACGCTATCTCTAATATGGTTGAATTGGGAACCTCCCGTCACTATAGTTGATAATAACCCATGTCTATTTGGAGTGTATAGAGATACATAGACGACGATAGGGGGATAGGGGGCATGGACTGAGGGCCCTCTCTCTCTATGGTAGATCCGGGCATACCAACGACGGTGGCTAAGACCAACCAAGCCCCACTTGTCTTGTGCCTTCGCTTATTGGCCAGAGGCGCTTATTAACCCGGGGTGAAAGGTATGGCGCCAGAGGTGAAAGGTATGGCGAGTGAAAAGAAAGCCCCGGTGAAAGGTATGGCAGAAAGCCCGCCCCTCCAGAGGTGGGGGAAAGGTATGGCAGAAAGCCCCTTGAAGCAAGCTACTTAGTAGAGTAAAGCTACTTTACCCCTATCGAGAATATGTAGGTAGAGGGTGAATAGAGGCCCTGCCCGCTTAGCAAGACTCGCGAACCCCTATAGATAGTAGGGGGGAGACCCGCCGCGCCGGTTGAAGTGGAAATAACTCCGTCCGGCTTATGCTTGTTCACTTGAGCCGGTTGAAGCGGAAAGGCGGCCCCCCCACCCCGCGTCCTATAGGGCGGGAAAACTTCTATCGTTCACTTGATAGTATGAGCCCGGGAAAGAGAGGCGAGCAAACCAACTCGGCCGCGGGGAAGAGAATCTCCGACCGGGAAACTCGAAAGGGCGCCCCGGGGGAAAAGACAAGCAAAGCTCGCACCCGCGCGTGTTAGTTACTCGTGGCTCGGCACGCTGGGAAGTATGATCCCGATTTGAAACCGCCGTCCCTCCCTATTTACTTCAAAGTCCTCCCGAGCAACTGTTTACATAGTCAGTCACTCGCTCCCTCTCCCTCTCTCGGGCCAGTCCTAATTTTCGCTTTGTTGTACTAACTCTGGACCCACCATGGCAATTGTCTGCGCTAAAGCTTGTCCTCGGACTAACTTCATGGGCTGTATCTCTATGTCATATTCCTGCAAAGTGGCGACCCACTTGCCTCTTCTTTCTCCTAATTCATTTTGCATCAACAACGTTTTCACGGTAGCATCAGGAACAATTGCATGGACTTTGCTCCTCAAAAGGTAGTGTCTAAACTTCTTCACAGCCTTCACCAAAGCGTAAGCCTGTTTTTCAACACTGGGGTATCTTAGCTCAGCTTCTTTCAGTGGAGCACTCATAAAAGCAATTGGGTGCTCATCCTTTTCTTCTGTTCTTTGTGTCAACACCGCTGCGCACGTGTGCTCTGAAGCGAATGAATACAAATAAAAGGGCTTTGTATAATCCGGACTCACCAATACCGGAGCGTCCACTATAGCTTGTTTAATCTCATCAAAAGCCTTCCTAGCTTGCGGGGTCCATTCAACCTTCGCATTCTTCTTTAGCATTTCATTCAGCGGCCTTACTATCTCAGCAAATCCCGTTATGAACTTTCTCACAAAATTAATTTTGCCGAAGAATGATCTTAATTCCTTTTGACTTCCTGGCAAGCCGATCCTGGAGATAGCCTCAATACGCTCAGGGTCAATTGAAATACCCTTCTCTGAGATGACATGACCCAACAATTTACCTTCTGTTACACCAAATAAACATTTCTTGCATTCAAGGAGATACCGAATCTTCTGCATCTCTGAAAAATCTTCCTTAAATCTTCGACATGATCTCCTCTTTTCTTTGAGAATACAGTCAAGTCATCCATGTATATAATTATGCACTTCCCTACTAAATCTCGAAAAGCGATATCCATAGCTCTCTGGAAAGTGGCTCCTGCGTTAATTAATCCAAAAGGCATTCTTCTGTATGCAAAGGTTCCCCATTTTGTGGTGAACGCTGTCTTCAGTCTGTCTTCTTGTTCTACCATCACTTGGTTATATCCAGAATATCCGTCCAGGAAGGACATCATCTGTGAGCCATTTACTATTTAGGGGTCCCCATTTTAGATGGGGCGATGTGTGAAAAGGTCTCAACAGGAAAGTACTCAGAATTTTCAGACTATGGAGCTTAAGTTTAGAGTGGACGGAAAGAAGGTGGTTCTAAGGGGTATGTCTAATGGTGCCCCTAAGGTTGTATCTCCTAAGAGGATGGAGATCATATCCACACATAGTGTTGTTGCTTGGGTAGCCCACACTTAGTTAGAGGAGGGTTATAAGCTCGTAATTACCACTCCTTATGAGCATCCGAAGAGATTCAAAGAGAAAATGATTAAGGAGCTGCTAGATATGGGACACATAAGGCCTACCTCGAGTCCCTCCACTTCTTCAATTGTACTGGTGAAGAAGAAGGATGGAACCATGTGGATGTGCATTGAGTACCGTGCACTGAATAAGAAGACAATCAAAAATAAGTATCCTATTCCCAAGATCAATGAGCTTCTGGTTGAGCTACATGGTGCAGTGTATTTTTTGAAGATTGATCTTTGTTTGAGGTACCAATAGATTATTAGGGTGAGGGAGCAAGATATACACAAGAGAACATTCAGGTGTCACTATGGGCATTATGAGTTATTGGTCATGCCCTTCGGGTTGACCAATGCTCCCACAACCTTTTAATCTTGTATGAACCATATTTTCAATAAACAATTATAGAAATTCCTTTTGGTGTTCTTTGATGATATTGTTATTTACAACAAGACTTGGGAGTACCATCTTAGGCACTTAGATGAGGTACTAGGAATCATGGAGTCATAGTCTTTTTTTGCCAAGGCTTCTAAATGCGAGTCTGGATTGCCAAAGATCCTTTATCTAGGACATGTGATCGGTGCTAATGGAGTTTAGGTCCATTAGGAGAAAATAGAGGGTATCTTGGATTGGCCCCCACCAAAGACACTAACAGAAATAGTGGGTTTTATGGCCTATGTAGTTATTACAAGAGGTTTGTTAAGGGGTTTTCTTAGGTTGGTGCACCTCTTACAAATCTCACTAAGAAGGGAGCTTTCAAGTTGGCGGAGGAGCCTCAACACACATTTGATTGACTCAAGGAGGTAATGAGCACTTGTCCTGTTTTTTCCTTACCTGATTTCTCTTAGCCTTTTGTTTTGGAATGTAATGCTTTAGGTGAGGGAATAGGAGTAGTTCTTATGTAGAAAAAACATCCCATTGCCTACGAGAGTAGGAAGCTCTATGATACAAAGAGGCTATATTCCATCTATGATAAGGAGATGGTTTCTATCATGCATGCGTCTGAAAAGTTTAGGGAGTATTTGGTAGGTAAAAAATTTGTTGTCAAAATAGATCACAATAGTTTGAAATACTTATAGGAGCAAAGGGATTTGAATGAGCATCAACAAAAGTGGGTCAATAAAATTTAGGCATATGATTTTGACAGAGTATCTGAAGGGGAAAAGGAATATTGTTGTAGATGCCCTTTCTAGGAAACCCACTATTTTCTCTTTGATAGAGATTTTAGCTAATTGGAAGGCACACCTTTTGGTTGAGTATTCCAAAAATACTTTTGCATGTGAGATTCTGGATGACAAGTATAAGGTGGTAGATGATGTCATCTACTACACGCACATGATTTATTTAGTGCCTAAATCAAAATTTGTTGTACCCAAACCAAATTTTTTGCTTCATCAAGGCATTTTTCTTAAAAGAGTCTAAACCTTGCTGAAATGATGTCAAATATAGTTTTTGGGAAATATCAAGCATGGAGTTTGGTCAGTGTTGTGTCAGTCAAAGGAAGTATCCATTGATCAGAACCTGAATCAGGGACTCAGAACGAGGCATTTCACGATGGAGGAGCATTTCACGACGATAATTATACCTTTCCTTTCAGTGGCCAAGACAAAGATTTCAGTGATCAATTTATGAGGATTTCTCAGGCAAAAGCAAAATTGCGCCCCTATACCTCAGGAGCGCCCTTCTCTTTGAAGGTCTAGATTTTGTGGCTTGTGCTCATAGATGCAGTTAATCTCTTTAGAATTAGCCTAGTTATCCGTCGAGCTATTGAATGCAGACATCCGAGACCCAGAGCTTCGGCAGTCAAGGTCAGAAGATGAAGTTACGAGGAGGTTTCATATCATGGAAAGTTCTCAAATGGTGAAATTGTGCCCCTGTAGCTCAGGGGCGCCCTTCAAGATGACCCCTGAGATGGATGAGTTTGCAGATGAGGTCTTTCTAACATCTGTGCTACTCTAGTCCGGTTTCGCAACGCACCAGTCAGCCAGTCAATCCGATATTCTAAGAGATCATGGCAGAGATTCTACCAGGAACGTAAATCAGCGGGTGGAGAATCATTAAATATACACTGTAGCCTCTGTAGGCCAGGGGCGCCAATAACTGAGCTGTCGGATAAGTGTTATTAGCTTTGAAGTCTTCCGCGGGACTTGTCGCCAATTACTCTGACTATGGAAACCCAACCGTTAGCCGCCGGGTTGGAAAGATGCTCGTCACGATTAGTGAATAACTTTGTAATGTCCCCTTCTCAAATGTGATGGATGCGGGTGACCGTTGGCTAATGCAGGCAAGTGGGCTACTGGGATAATTAAATTAGGGTTTCCCTAATTTTGAGAAGGTTCTTGCTTGAAGTTTGAAAATCAGATCGTGGATTCTTTCTGGGTTTCCAGAGAGCTTTGCGATGGTATGGTCAGTTTGGCATTCGGACCAACTTCATGAATTTACTATTTTTAGTAAATTCTATTTTTGGCAATGGATAGGTTGGGTTCAGTTCAGTTGGTCTTCTTCTTTAGTTGGTTCAGCTGGCACTTCTTTTTTTGGCCCTTGGGTGCATTTTCTTGGAGAGATAAGTATTTTCACATTATAATATTATATTTTAATATTATAACACCCCTTTTCCTAGCATGACAACTTTATGTTGTTTTTAAAAAGGGGACTTAATGGGTCTATGCTTCATTGAGAGATAAATTATATTTTTAAAGTCAAATATTGGGCTAAGTGAAAGGGATGCCTACTAGAGGAGATTGACTTTTATTTAAAAAAGTGAAATATTTCATTAAGGGAAAAGGATGCCATCTTTTGGAGGGAAAGGTTGAATTCAAAATTAGGGTTTTGGGCGCCCTTCTTGAAGCTTCTAGATGGTTCTCTTCATGTCTTTATATTCAGGCCTCAGCTCTACATTTGGGATTTTTGTCTACAGCGTTATCTTTGCTGAATTGTCTTGAGGCACTCACTTGAGGAAAACACCCTCTAATGGGGCTCCGTCTTCTTGCTTGAAAGATAGCAACTAGTTGAGAGGATTGAAAGCTTGTAATAGGGTTTGATTTGCATTTCAGTTGAGTAATTGCATTTTGGAGTTCTAGTTTGCATTTTCATTCATTTCTTGAGTTATTTGAACATCATGGGAGAATGTAAGAATTGCTCACATCTTTGAAAATAAAATTAATTTGGTTATGGGCATTGAAGTAGTCTATCTCCTTATACTAGGCGACCATCTTTGCAAAGTTACAGATTTTATATTGCTCATTTGGATTTTTAAAAGGAAATCGCCCTTTTAAGAGGGCCGTACCTTTCTAGAAATGACTTTGGGATCTGTGCAAAATAAATAGAGTTCAATAGGTGATGTTTATGCATTCATTTTGGGGCGCCATCATTCCTAGAGCAATCTGCATTTGGTTTCATGTCAATAGGGTGAGTTTTGAGCAAGATACGTGCATTCTAGTGAGTTACTATGTTGCTGTTCTGTGTAATTTCTGTCAAAAACAGTCATATCAGACTTGAGAAAGTTTAGTAGTTGAATGAGAAGTTATTTAAAGGGTTTGAGAGTATTGGAGAGGTTTCTTAAATTGTTGCTGCATTGAAAGCTTCTAATCTTGTGATTACAGCGAGGTTCTCTAATACATTGTAGTATGCGATGAATCTTGTCGACACTTCTCAATTCTTCTCTTTAATTTTATTATAATTTCCCCACTTTGAATAAGTGGAAGAGAGGTAGCTTACCCGTATTACTCAATTAAGTAGTTTAGGGACCCTCGACCATATGCTCGTTTGCACAGGCGCATTCTTGGTTAGAGTTCCCTTCAGTTTGCATTTGCATTAGATCCTCTGACCAATGCTCACGCCTTGCACACATCGGGATCCTGCCGTACATTCTGGTTAGGGTTACCTTCCGCATCGTTTTGGTTTTGAGCTAACCTTAACGGGTGCGTGTTTCATTGTAATCTCATTGCAAAAAACAAAAAAAAATTGGTCCGATTCTTTACAGTGGTATCAGAGCCATGATTCTGCCAACCTGTGCCCTACAGTGATTCAGTAGTCAGATGAGTGACAGTGATGCAGATACTTCACCAGAGGTCAGGCCAGAAGACAGCAGACACAACTTCCACCAGTGCCAGAAGCAAATACTTTATCAAGAGCTTTGAGAGAAACAGGAAGAATAGTTGATACTGGTAAAACAGTTGAGAACATGGCTGAAGGTCATAAGCAGACCATGGATGAAAGAGATGAAAGGATGGAAAAGAAATTTGATGGAATGATTGAGTTGATGTCCCGGTTACTTGCACGGATGGACCAGCAAACTCCTTAGGGTACCCACCCTAATCAAAATCATGCTCTGATGAAAATGAGTGGAGTCAATGGAACAATGGTAATGGAGGAGTAGAACTATTGAATTCGACCTTGAGGCCACCTCTAGAAGACTCTTGTTCTTGTTCTTCTTCTTATTTATAAGCTGGATGAGTTAGAGTTACCTTCCACATCGTTTGGGGATTGAGCTAACCTTAGCAGTGCGTGTTTCATTGTAATCTCATTATACGAGGAAAAAAAAAAAATTGAACCAGTTCTTTGGAGTCACTGCGGAATAATGAAAAGCGAATGCAAACGATAAATGTGGATTTGGTCGTATATTTCATCTTGGGAAAGGCGCCTTCTCTTTGAGGTCTTAGAAACAATTTTCTTGCTTCGTTGCCTCCAGAGACATCTCTCGTAGGTCCTTCTGGCTATGCATTAAGACAAATAGTGCGCGAATCAGGTCACCCCAGCTCCCAATATTAGAGGTCAAAGAAGGGCATCTGATTGAGTGTTGTACTTTTGTCAAAATGGTGTTTGTAGCCTTTTCAGGCCAGGGATGCCCTTGCTTTTGGGATCCATAATGCAGCTTTCAGGTGCCTTGCATATATTCGTTGGATGCGGAATACTTCTAGTCACGCAGTGCGCCTATCATCCAGTCAACAAGGTTCACCGTTCATCGTCAGTAGTCATTTGAAGCGTCACATGGCAGTATGGAGAAATGGCCATGTCTAATGTCTGAAAATCAATTTAATCTAGGGCACCTAATTTTTTGAGGTGTGAAATGATGGATTTTGCAGTGATGACTCCCAGCAGACATTTCTTCCTTGCTCTGCAGGCTTCACAATGAATATTCCAGCTCAGTCTCAGCATCACCTGGTCACCTGGAAATCAGTGTTGAATATGACTAGTTGTAACTTTGTAGTTAGCTACAAAGTAGGAAGTTAATAAAAAACATAATATCTTGAGCAAATGGACGCCTATGAGGACAAATGAGGACTTTTCGAAATCAGTGAAGTTCGCTGAATGAGTCCAAGAGCTCAACATGGTTTGTCAATTGATTAAAATAATATTAAATATTTAATTTGCGTATTTGAGCATTAAATGGCGATTTTCTTAAATTGGCGCCTTTTTGTGCTGGATTTTCAAATTGCATGATGAATATTTTTATTATTATTTTATTTCGGACTTCAAGTCATTCTCATTTCGAACTAGAGGGGTCCAATCAAAAGCTTTCTATTTCAGTCGACGTTTTTAAATCTTGCAGTTAGCATTATGGTGCGAATTTTCTCTATTTATTCATGGCGCCATCATTAAGCATTCATTTAGCTTGAGCAAAATTCGTAATTCTTCAAGAACGAAAGCGAATTTTTCGGAGTTGAATTTATCATCGACAATTAAAATCGAGGCATCAAATAATTCCTTTTACAGGTGCAAGTTCACAATCATCAACAAATTTGAAGAACAAGGGACGATTTTGAGAGAACACAGAAAAAACGTCTTTTCTCCTCTCTGATTCTCAAAATTCTCTCAGATTTCAATTCTCATGTTCCTGAAATTGGCAAATTTTGGCAAGTTTGATCATCTGGATTGATTCTATATAGCTTCCTTGAATTAAATTCATGTGCTTGAATTTTCAGGAATTTTTAACTCTAGAGCATCAGTTCTCGAGTTTCTAATTTTCTCAACTGAAAACTCTTTGCATGGTCGTGTAGACGTCATATTTTCACATTTCTGACGTTCTGGGTTGTCTTAGTATTTTTTTCTGGACAAAACCCATATCTCAGATTTTTCGCCGAAAATAACCCTTTGATAGGCTATTTTTAGCTTTCCAAAAATCTTGTTAGAACATAGTCAAGTTCACAGTCAACGGGCGAGTTTTTCAAAATGTAGTACACTCAGCTCGAATACAAGACCAAATCAGTCCTTACTCATGACTTCATCGAGACAGTTGAATGAATCTCCATAAGAGTGTACTTGAAGGCGATCATAGATCCGATCAAATCAGAGATTTGATTATTCAGAACATTCAGCAGTCCGGATTACTTGAGGCCACTTCCATACCTATCTCCGCTCATTGTGTTGAGTTCGTGATGTCTTGTATTAAGCATTACAACTCTGCTACTCATGAGATAGTGTCAGTAGATGGACGAGTCATTTGCAGTCTCAAGCCTTTGGGTGTTGAAAGAAGTTTTGGTATCCCTCAACACTCGAACAGTCTGGTTATTTCTATGGAGCAGTGCGAGCATGCATTCAACGCTGATATAGACAAGTGCCAAAACAAGATGGCAGAACGATGGTTGAAACAAGCGAAAAACAAATTCGCAGGCATCCTTCACATCGTGATATTATCCATAAACAAATCACTTGGTTTCCTAGTTGCCCATGAGAGTTTCACATGTGTTATTCTTGTTACATCCCAAATTGTGACATTACAATTTACCATTACTAGATACAAGTAAATGTAAATCACGGAAATTAATGATGCATGTACCTTGTTTTCAAGCGTGTCGCGAGAATTAGCGAATTTTCGGCGTAAATTGATTGGTAATTCACGAAAAATAATGAAATTCGTCAAAATTCTTCAAAATTCGTAAAAATTCGTTTGGCTAAAATTTTATTAAAAAAATATCTCAAAAAGCGTTTTCTTTTTAGGATTTTTGACGGGATTTTTAATAAATACGGAGGCCCGACTTGTAAATATCACGGCTCTGATTTTCGACGAAATTTCTTGTTGAAGAACGCAGTCAGGAAGCATTTCGACGATTCCACACTCGTTTTGAAGGTTTTAAAGGTCGAAAAACAAGCGCCCTCTGCAAATAGGAGCTCGGGTTTGAAGGTTGACGGCGCCCTTTCTGCAAATCGTCCAAGCTCTCAGCCGCGAATCTGCAAGCCGCATCAAGCTCGACCTTCTTCAGTTTGCAGGTCGCGTCCAAGCTCACCCGCTAGTCCAAGCTCAGCCGCCAGCTGCCATTCGCGTGTCTCAGCTAAGGTAGACGATTTTTTTTATTTTTTTTTCTCTTGAAATGCATAGTGCATATTTTATTTATTTTCTTAATTTTTATTTTATTAATATTAGATTTAATTTTAGGTTTTGTTATTTTATTAATATTAGATAATAATTATTTTAGTTTTTATTATTTTATTAATATTAGTTTTAATACTGTGTTATTCAGAAATCAATCAGGTAGATTTAAATTAATTTTTTTAATATTGTATTATTTTATATATATTAGGTCTTTGATATTTTATAAAATGTGATATATTAAATATTTTATTATTTTGTTTGTATTAAATTTATATTAATAAATTAATATTTAATATATGGTAATTTAATATTATCTTATTTTCATATTCAATTTTTTTAAATTAAACTTAAACAAATGCGGGAACTTTATTCTGTTTTTAAAATTTAAAATAAAAAGTTAATATATATTTATTTTATGCCTTAAATTTTAGTAATTAAAATAAAAATAAAAAAATACTATATTCGTCATTCGACAACTGTATATTTTCTTTCATAGTTGCAAAGAAATTGATTGTAAATGTTTCTTTTAAAAAATAAACTGCATTATTTTTCTTTGAAAGATTAAAAAAAGGACATGTTCTTGATTTTAGAACTGTATGCATGATTTCACTTTAGAACTGTATGCAGTCATGCTTTTGCTCACTTCACACCTGTAGGCTGTATACTCTCATTTTATTTGTCTACTCGCCTACAGCCTACAGAGTACAGCTACAACCAGTCATAGAATTTTATGTATGAAGTCAGTTGAATCTTGTTTGGCATTTGCATTTATTCGATTACATCATTTTCATTTGTATTATGTCAAAAATAAAATCTGTATTTTGTCTTTGAAACGTGCAGATTGTTACTTTATGGCTCCCAAGAAATCAACTGCCGAGGCATGGAAATATGTCACTCGCAATGGTACAAGTCTCACATGCAACAAGTGTCACAAACCTTTTACTGGAGGTTTGACAAGGGCAATGGACCATTTACTTGGTATTTCAGGGGGTGCAGGAGGTGTTGAAGCATGTCCAAACGTTACCCCAGAAATGAGAGCTGCTTTAGAGAAAGAACAGTCCTCTTCAATTGTAGGAAAGATGAAGAATGCACAAAAAAAGCAGAGAATAGAAGAGGAAATGGCTCAGTCTAGACCTACAGCATCTATCATGTCTTCCTCTTCCACCTTACCTAGGCATGTGGGTAAATCAAAAGAGACTGGAACCTTGAACAGCTTTTGGAAACCGGTAGAGAAACAACAGGTGGATGATGCACTAGCTGATTTGTTTTACTCAAGTGCGATTCCATTCAATGTTGCAAGGAATCCACATTTTCGTAATGCAATTCAGAAAGTTGCAGAGTTTGGCAAAGGGTACACACCCCCAACTTCAGAGGCTTTTAGGACAACTCTTTTGCAGAGGTCAAAAGATAGAGTGACTGAGAAATTAGTTGATGTCAAAGCCTCTTGGAATGAAACAGGTTGCACTATATTGAGTGATGGATGGTCAGATATATGTCAAAGGCCATTGATTAATGTTTTGGTGTCTTCTCCTGATGGTGTTGTGTTTTTGAAAGTGATTGACACCATGAACCACAAAAAAACTTCTGAGTATATTTTCCAAATATTAGAGGAAGCCATTCTTGAAGTAGGGGTGGAAAATGTGGTTCAAGTTGTAATTGATAGTGCAACAAATTGTGTGGGAGCTGGGAAACTGATTACAGAGAAGTACCCAAGAATATATTGGAGCCCATGTGCAGCCCATTGTCTCGATTTGCTGCTTCATGACTTGGCTAAATTCCCATGGGTACATGAAGCTATTCATAGAGGGAGAGCAATTGCAAATTTCATACGGAATCATCGTCTCACATTGAGTCTTTATAGGCAGCATGCATCCAAGGAGTTGTTGAGGCCTTGTGAAACAAGATTTGCATCATTTTATATCACTTTGAAAAGAGTGGTTGAAGAAAAAGCAGCTTTGAGGGCTGTTATTTGTTCCAATCAGTGGGAAAATTTTGTGCTTTCAAAAGGTCCTAAGGGGAAGAACATAGAGCAAATTATTCTAAATAGCAATTTTTGGGAAAGTGCAGCAAAAGTTTTGATTATATGTGAACCAATTGTTGACGTGCTTCGTATGGTTGATGGTGACACTCCTTGCCTTGGCATGCTTTATGAAAGCATGGACCGTTGTAAGGAATCTATTCAAAAAGCACTAAACAATGTAGAAGCAGAATACATGGAGATATGGGAGACAGTTGATTGTAGATGGAAAATGATGCACACACCTTTACATGCAGCAGCTTGTTTTTTAGAGCCTAAGTTGTTTTCTATTAATAGAAAAGGTGATTCTGAAATTATGGGAGGGCTTTTTGAAGCCATTCAAAAGCATGCATCAAATGCAACAATTTCAGCACTAATCAGAGATCAATGTTGGGAATACAAGAAAGGAGAAGGGATGTTTGGAATGGCAGCAGCCAAATATGACTTGGCACGTATACCTGGATATAGATGGTGGTTGGACTATGGAGGACAAACTCCTGAGCTACAAGAGTTTGCTCTTCGCATTTTGAGTCAGGGAGCAAGTTCATCGGCTTGTGAGAGGAACTGGAGTTGCTTTGAACACATCCATTCCAAAAAAAGGAATAAATTGTTGTCTGGAAAGTTGGGAGATCTTGTCTATGTTCGCAGCAATTTAAAATTATTCATGAACAAAGCAACAAAGAAATCTTCCTCACAAGAAATTTTTGAAGACATAGCAATGCCAATTGCAGATGAGCCTGACTTTCTAGATGATGAATTGAGCAGTGATACAGATGATGATGATCTAGCATCTCAGCCAAGTGCTCTTGATGACTTGGAGCTTTTTTGAAGTTCTAAAGTCTTGGTTGTTATTGTACCTTTTTGACAAAAGAACATATTCGCAAACGTGATTTCACATGTTTCTTATGGTTTATATTTTATAAATGTGTCATCTTTTTGTAATGATTTCAAATCTATTTATCAATGTTAAACTATTTATACAATTTTATGGATATATTACTTATATTTTAAAAAAAAAATAAAAAATTTACATGAGGCGAATTTGATCCAAATTTTATACTTTTCAAATTTTTTCCTCGCCGAATTTCATCCGAATTTCATTGTTGCCGAATTCGAATTCAAATTTGAATCTTGTGACACAGGAGTTTCAATATGAATATTTGTTTCATTTGATATTATTTATTCATCAGTGAAATACCATAAAGAGAATGAAGGTTATTGTTTTGCTTGAATAATCTAACTTTGAAATGTTTCATGTATTCTGCTTTGTTTTGAGCATATGATTCCCGTTGTCGTGACATGGTGTGCAGGAAGCAGGTTCGTACCTCCAGGCAAAGGAGAGATATCACTCGGGGAGGAACTTGGTCGGGTAAGCAGTAACGAGTACCAATTGGACATACACACACAAACTATAGACTGAGTAAGCTAAGTCATTGTTGTGGTTAAGGGTAAGTCATCTGTAGGCTTGTTTAAGTATCATTAGGAGTCGTAACTTCTTCTGAATGTGTAAATAAGTGATGCTTGTCAATATAATCTTAGATTGAGTGTGTCCTTCTTATTAGAGGTGAAAGACGTGTATATAAGTATATACATGAATACGTATCACAGCTAACGTGATGAATGAATTATATATAATAACGATATTTTGCCTCTGAATTTATACATATACATATATATACATTTACATGTTTTCATATAATATTGACTGACTCTCAGTATATCGACGTATAATGTAGATGTATATAGATGTACAGGTATAAAGAAGTATAATTATATATTTAATATTTTATTAAAATATAAATATAATATAGTTTATAAAGGTATACGATATTATTTAAATTACCAATTTAAATAATTATACAATTAAAAACTATATTATATAGATATTTTAATAGAATAAAATATATATAAATATACTTAAATAAAAGTATTAAACATTTTTATAAAATAAGACTAAATCATAAAAGAGAATAAAAATCGCGAATTTCTCTAAGAATACTTCAAATCGCGAATTTCTCTAAGAATACTTCATTGCGTTGAATTATTAAACTTCGATTCTGAGCTTGGGCAAATGCGTCACTATTGTTTTGAACTTTATTAAAACATTATTGAGCAAAATTCGAAATAAGGAACTCAGCCGTAAAAATGGCGAATGAAAAAGAAAAACGCGCAGGAAATTCGCGTGGTTAAGGCCAGACGTTTGGAAACTGTCAACTGGATTCATACTTAGCAAGAAAAATGGATGTGGACGCCATTAGAGCAAGGAAAAAGTCTTAAATGTAAACTTGTCATCTAACCTAGCAGCAAAAATGCACCAGAATAAGAGCTGTCACGTTTTTAACAAACTGAACAATTTCGAATTGAAATAAACATCATTGCTGTCAAAAATGGAGGTCGAAACCCTCGCCTTAATGCAACACGTTTCTAGTTTGAAGCATTCCACATCTTGCTGGCAGTTCTGGCGCCATAGAAGGAGGAAATCAGTTCAAAAATCAACCCTATAAATACCTGCGTTTGGCATTCATATTCTTACGAATTTACAATCAAGATTTCATAGAGCATTTTGTAGCTAAGAGTGAATTCGCCAGTAGTAAGATAATTCTTAAGTTCATTCTGTTAAAGAGAAGTAATCTCTGAGTAGAAGCAGCAAGTAAGGAATTGCCAGATCACTGTGCTGAGTACTTGTTTCAGAATCAGCTGAAAGTCATCTGGGTGAAGACAAGAGAAAGAGTGATCCTTCCAAACATCTGGAAAAGCTTATCAGGCATGCTATTTCCTGTTTTGCATGATTTCTATTATTCTAAGTAATCTGATAAAATTTTGTATCATAGATACGACTGGAAAGAAGAATGTTTGAATAACTACTTTACTTAGAACTGAATAGGAAAGAAGAGAAGTTTCTTATCTTATGTTAAGTTGTGAAATAATTGTTTCATGTATATAGTCTTTTCTTGATTTTGTTGTCTTTAATGTACGGTTTACATTAGATAATGAAAAGTAAATTGTTTAGTATATAATGGCTCCATATATAGAGCATATGCTTGTGTATAAGATAATAGTTACTAGGATTGAATCGAGAACATTTGCAAGTTATATACTACAACTAGATACTATCAACTTAGTCAACTTATTGTATTCCTAGGATGTGTATATCCTGAATTAAGGCGTCAGTTGTAGTATCTTGCTAAAATGTTCATCATTCCAGTAGTTAGATTGTTGTAGGAAGTCTAGGGTACGGACTACCCCGATAGACCAACCTATGCGTAGTGTAAGAAAGCCTTAATGCAAATTGGCCCTGAGTAGTGCATATGATAAAAGACCTTCATTCGAAGTACTGAATGAAAATACTTTGGCCAAAGTAGTGAAATGTACAACATCCACTTAAGTGTGAAATAAGTTGAGACTACACTGTCAGTTCATTGTGATCCCGAAGTACATACTAGTTCAAGAGATGCCGTATGCACAGGACCTAGTTATGTAGGAACACAACACTATGCTCAGTTGGTAATTGTTAAAGGATACCGTCTCTTGCGAAGGGAGGTATCTATCTAGCGATAGGTGTCTTCGGGGGACCCATTATAAGTCGGTTGGCGGAAAAGCGCCCGAGTGATGTTTCTCCTCCTCAGCAAGTGGTCGATGTACCAAGATTTGAAAGGACGGACTCCTGGACCTTCTTACTACTATTTGTTCTAAAGCTCATTGGGGCTATGCTAGTTAAGGTACGTATTCTTGTTTCATGTACTTGTGAAGTTATTATATTAAAATGGAATCTTTGTTGTATATTAATATGGCAACTTGTTCATGTTTTGTCAATAAAGGAAAAAGAAAAATTCTATTGCAATGACATGATTAACATGTTTACATACTTGTAGGATGTAAATTATGAAAATTTTAATTTTACCGGCTGGTTAGCTGCTAAGCATATTCCCATCTTTGTGTACTTGATTGCCTATCAGGGTTAGTTTCGAGGGTTAAACACCATTGGCATTCTCAGTGTTCAGAAAGTCTATCACTATTATGATCAGCTTGACTTCACCAAGGCTGAACGTCACTTCAAGCGTGTTCACGAGGCTTTCTTGACTTATACAGTGAGAAATTTGGATCGGGAGTTGCATGTTCGTATCTTGGCAGTTGCTAGAGCAGTGATGGATGGTTGGGCAGATTGGTTCATTCAGTTCCCGACATACACTTATATCCGAGTATATGGATTTATAGGAAATCCAGCTATGCTTCCACGCTATCCTTTGGATAGAACAGTCTTTATGGAGTTCTTGAGGTAGTTACATGATGTTCATTGTCATTTGCATCGCAAGCATAAACCAGCTGCCAATTTTCCCTTTCAATTTGGAATATATTGGTGCAAGACGGCAGTTGATGCCAAAGCCGTAGGATAGGAGCTAGAGAGGTATCATCTCAAGTATCTTGTTGAGGTACGTGCCTATAATCCTTGGGGTCATTACACAGCACGCCTCGGTGGTCGCCCATATCATAAGCCTTCTATGGAAGACTATTGGGCAAATTGCGTGGACGACTTCGAGGTCCGTAGACG
>VDFB02214745.1:0-16798 GCA_007258455.2 Sequoia sempervirens | reverse complement strand
TGCTTATGTTGGTTTGACCTAGGATATTGGATCTTGGGGGCTCAACCGCTTCCTTCATCTTTGTCATCCTTGGTCATCCACATTGGTATGACTTGGACCCTCTTGAATGTCTACTTTAGGGTGAGTTTGAAGCAAGTTCATCCCTCTCACAAAAGTGGGGGCTAAATGTGTCGCAAAAAAATGTATCTCTTGCTTGATATGGGAATAATTGATGATAAATTGGACTTAATGATGCCTTTATTTAGTGTTGTGTGGTGTTTTACACATCTACATTAGGTCTTGGACTCTTGCAAACTGAATAAAATGCATCTAACGATGTCTTCTAAAGGTGATGTAAAGTGTTGTAAAAGACTTTCACGCTTTTCTAGACTGATGGACCTAATTTTCCCCTAATTCAATATTGTAAAATGTGTTTAATGGCATTCTCATATTAATCTACAAGGCTTGTGAATTAAACTTGATTCTAATCTAGTGTTGTAATGTGTTTTACACATTCACATTGGATGTTGTGCCTTTCTAGGCTTTGTGGACCTCATTTTAGTGATGTAAAGTGTATGTAATCACACTTTCACATTTAACTGTGTCCCTAGCCCTAATTACCATTTTCATCATCATTAATAGGCCCCTATGGCCCCATATTTTGCATCCTGAGGATTAATTTGATCAAAGACTTGAAAAAAATCATAAAAATTGATTCTTCATTCCTTGACAATCCAGCTCACAAAAGGGCCCCTGTGGGACTAAGTCACCCATCTAGGTAAATTAGTCCCATCCAGGTGGGACTAAGTCACCCAGCTTGGTGACTTAGTCCCATTTGGGCTATTTCCAAGGTTTGGGCAGGAAAATCTAGGTTTTAAGTTTATTTTTCCCTCATGTCATCCTTGGGGATCAATTTAATGGGAATTTTAGATGGATTTCCTATATAAAAAATCTTCTAAACCCTAATTAATAACTCATTCAGAACTCATTCATCATTCATTCTCCATCTCAAGTCAAGCAAGCTAGGGTTTTAGCATTCTAAGTCATCAAGATCATTTTTTCAGACATTCAAGGGAAGATTCTTCATCCATTGTTTCAAAAATTCAAGATCTATCATCATGGAAAGTTTCTTATCCCTTCATTTCATGTTCATGCTTCATCTTATTTCTTCATTTGGTTTAATTACCTACAAAGGATTTGACCAAGGCAAACCCCTATTCACTAACATTCAAACATTTCTCTTTCTTTCCTCGTGTGTTTACAGATTCAAGAACTTTGAAGGCTTAGAAATCATTGAAGGATAAGTTGAAAACTTGTTGAAGACATTGCCTTGTTGGCTAGATCAAAATATCCACAAAAAGTCACTTGCAGTGCCAAAAATTAGAGTTTCAGAACCAAACACCTGAAGGAGCAAAAAGTGTAGACCGAGGGCTTCCATTTCCACTTTTAGATTTTAAAAAAAGTCAAAGTGGACTAAATCACCATCAATGGAGACTTAGTCCCATTTTACCTATTTTTCAAAGTTTTCTATAGATTTGGATACCCATTTGGCTGAAATGGGCTTCAATACACTTTTCTAGATTTGGGACTAAGTCGCCCAAAATGGCATAAGTGTCCCAGTAGGTCAAAATTTTAGGATCAACAACATTTCCAATATCCATTCTAGTCTTCAACATATTTCCAAGTGCATTCTTTCTTTTTTTCTTTCCTATTATGTTCTATTTGCATTTCTATTCATCTTTCTAGGTGTTTTTGCATACCACAATGTATTTTCAAACATCTTGCATTTCTTAAGTTTTGCATTAATATTTCATTTCATTTTTTAGTTCTTTGTATTTAAATCATTACATTTAGGAAATTTTCAATCATTTTAAAATTAATCTTGAGTGAACCCCCAAGTTTTTGTGGGATACCTTTCTCCTTTTAGGTGAAAAACCTTAGAAGTGCAAGGGAGTGCCTATCCCCAAAAATTTGTGGTTCAAGTATCTATATAGGGAGGAAAGGATATGGATTGATAGTTTTACTAAACATTATCTTGCCTCTTAGAGGGGCCTTGCAACTAACTTTGATTAAAATTATGCAAGTAATATGGACCCTTCTACACTCTTGTCCAAGAATTGGTAAATTTCATAAGACAAGTGGGAGATTCTATAAGGGTTTCAACCATAGTTTTACTATTTCCTATTCTAAAACCCTAAATATTTTCAATCCTATTACATTTGTCTACATTGATTTACATTTTGAGGGGCTTATGAAGTTGGTTTTAGTTTAGCACTAAAGGACATGAAGATCACAATCTTGCAATAGGCCTATGGATGCCTTTACTTGATTGAAAAATTGAGGGATGATTAGATAATGAATATGTTGTCCTCAAATTTAAGTGATATTGGTATTGAATTTGCTACTATGAATAGCAATCAAGTTGGTGCAGCATGTGTTTATGAGACTTGTAATGTAATGTATAAAGATGAATGCCATAATGAAGAGACCACAATACTAGATTAGATGAGATTAAAATTGGGGGAAAAACTTTTATCATTATGACATAATGCCATGTGACAACTGTATTGGTGAGAAGATTGTAGGGTAAGAACTTTTTACATCTTTGATGTTCTCCCTTATTGTGTTCCTAAGGAGTATGCTATGTTAGAGTAATCATGCATTGGTTAATAATTAATTAATATTTAATTAAATATTAGTCTAATTTATTTCATGCACTTAAGCTAAACTTAAGAGTTTTCATTTATGTTAACTAAGTGTTTTATTAACTGAAGTAAGTTATTATTAGATTATTTTGTCTCATTGCATGAGATGTTAAAAAATTTCATGATCTATTCCATTTATCATTTAGGGTTTCTCCTATATAGCACTCAACCCTTATTATATTATTAGAACCTTTTGATAACCTTTGAGATCTCAATCTCTTTGGAGACTCTTGAGGTTCATTCTGTAACTTTTTCTTGTTGATGATATAACATATTATTGTTTGTGGATCTCTTCCATGGAAGGTGTATTTTTTTATTGTTTGATCCTTTGTCTTGTGTTATTCACAACTCTAGCATGGTATCAAAGCATGGATTTAACAAACCCCTTCTTCATTTATGAGGTTTTTCTTAACCTAGGATTATAGGCTTTAGATCTGGAATCTCCATTATTTTTTTTTCTATTTTTGGAGATGGGTGAATTTCAACTTTATTTTGATGCAAAAAGAACCTAACCATTGCATTTAGGCGGTCAATTCAATGAATTTTGACTATAAATTTTCCCAATTTTGACTACAAGAGCTTGTGATAAATTTTTTTGTTGGGAAGCCATACGATCTCCTAGATGTTGTACCTATGAGCATAATCATAACATAAGCCAAACATGTCGGATCTAATAGATTTTAACCAATATCTAACTAGTTAAGCTATAATCCTAATGAAATTCTTGAAAAAAAGAACTAAGAAGCCATTTAAACATAAAAAAATTAAGAAATTCATAAAGGAAGCTACTTAAATGCCTCAAACCTCATCCATTGGGGGATTGGTTCTACATTGATGTGGAATGTCAGCCCTTTCCCAATCCCTTTGATGAAACAAGATCAAAGATGGGTTCCATTGATGAAAATAAGCTAAAATGGATGTGAGACTAACTAAAAATGGACGTTAAATGCTAAAATTGATGCAAATGGACAAAAGTGAGTATGCAAATGTGTAACATAACTTTACTAAAATGGATGTGGATCCGTTTCTCAACAAAATGAGGAGTATTTATAGGAGAAAATGGTGAATCAATGGTCAAGATTGATTTGATCAATCAATGGATGAGAAGAGATGAGAGGTGAAGGCATGGATCAAGGATTCTCATCAATGGATGAGAATGCAAGTTGACAAGGATCAAGGTTTTAATCAGTGGCTCTCATTGATTCAAAGAATCACACTTCCTAAAATTTAGGAAGTTGTTAAGAAGTTTGTTGCAAGATATTCCCATTCAAATGGAGGAATATTCAAAGGGAATATTCCCTTACAAGTGGGAGGGTGAGGGAAATTAGCCAATTAAGTAATTTAAGAAATTACTTAATTGTGCAAGATGGAGGGAAATTAGGATTTCCATTAAATAATTAACTTATTTAATGAAAGAGGGTTAAATGACATTTAATTGAATAATTAAAATTATTTAATTAAATGAGAGGACATAAAAAATTTAATTAAATAATTCACATTACCAAATTAAATAAGATGAAAATTAGTGTGAAAGGGGATGAATTAGTCAAATAATATTGATCATTTGATTAATAGAAGAAATTGGAGAATTTAGTTATTTAATGAAGATTATTTAATTAAATAGTCGAAAAGAGGTTATTTAGGACGGAATGGTGTTAGTAATCAAATTTAGATGTGCAATATTTGTCAAGAAAATTTTAAGTGTCTACATTTTGCCCCTCTTTGAAGTGAGGTCCCTGTTACATTGGTTCAAAGAATGATGATTTTTGGATTTATTCTGCTACTTAGATCAAAAATTTAAAAATTCTTGATTTTTCTGATGCCCCACTGTTGCCCAATTTGAAGGAATTAAGCTAGTACCTTGCCCCCTCAAGAGATCAGGCATAAATTTAAATTTTTGAGTCAAGATCATGACAAAGGTTCAATATATAGATTCGGCTCAAACAAGACAAAAGATACTTATTTAGAAAGATAAAATATTTGATGTAGATGAATTTTATGATGTATAGAAAATCATCGACCATGGGAAGCCTCATGTAGAATTTGATATATATCACATAAATTTGATACCTGGATAGAATTGTTAGTAAAGATAGAAGAATAAGAAGAATAAGATGGGTAGAAGTAGAAGAATGAGATGAAAATTGATTAACCATTATTTTGAGATTGATTCATAAGTCCAAAAATCCTATGATTATTTGAGACTTTATTAGATATATGATGAGAGAGATGATTATTTTCTTTCTTTAGGGATCGGGATACTTCATCATATCATTTCTTATTTTTGATATGTGCACATAGACAATGTTAATTATAGTATCAACAAGGTAGTTTTGAATTCTCCAAAATTACTTTCAAGTGCTCATATCTTAGCAAAGAAAATTCTTCAAGCAAGATATAATTGGAATGTTATGATAGTTTCCTCTACATCAGTACCACCAAGTGTTTCAACATTAGGGTAAAATTTTAAAAAAATCAACAAAAAATAAAAAAATAGAAAATAGATACCTAGTTATTAGTGACTTCAATTCTATTCATTCATGCCAGGAAATTATCTTCCAACCATTGGATTCATGTTTGAAATCATTTGGACAATGATCATGTTGGTTCATAACAACGATGTGCAATCAACAAATAACTTCATGTCACGTGTCACCAACTTACTTGTTCATCTATTTCCATCTATCTACTCATGTTTTCATCCACCACAATATGCCTATTGCTCCATCAGAGGGACTCCCAAGTGACTCCTTCCAAAATGGTGATGTCTCATTGAAGAAATTCCCATCAAAATGTCAAAGAGACAATGTAGAAACTCCCACCAAAATGAGGTCTCATTGATATTGCTTGCAGCTTTGTCTAGGTAGTCCCCACTGCCTACATGTCATCCATATCATCATCATACAACTAACGTCACTAGGATGACCTAATATATTGGTTAGTCACTTGTCGCCACATGTCTTGTTGATGCCATCCTTCACCGTCATTTGGTCCCACCTTATTGGCATGTCGAAGAGACTTGCTTTGTTGTCCTATTGAAAATGATGTATCTCTACGATATGAGCATACCAACTTTTTGAACACCTTGTTGGAGTATTGAATGGACTCATTACTTCATCCTATTGACATATGTACCTCTCTTCAATGTGAAGCCTTCACTTTCCATCCACCACTGTATCCTACTTATCGCTATGTCAAAGGGACATGAAACAAAGTTTCTTCAAAATCACCACATCACTCTAATGAATCTATTGAACAACAATAGATGATGTTGGGGTTTTTCCCTCCTTCATCTTGCATAATCCTAAAGCTCAAACTCCTGCATACCACCATACTTAGTTAAATGAATTCGATTCAATTCTTATTGAAATGAATCAACATAGATCTTTTTTTTGGTTGATGCAAATCACTCTTACACCTTGGATGCTCCTACATTAGACACTCAAGGTAGGAATAATTTTTCAAATATGGATTCAAAAAATGGAGTTGAGTGGTAGTACCACCCTTTTGAACTACAAGCAATCCTCAACCAACCCCATTACTGAAATTGGTACCTGCAATTGCTTCTTCTTTCTCCTCTTCCAACACATAGCTAGAACAAGCAATCTTCTCCTTTGAAAACTCTATTCTTCGCTCCTCTTCCTTTATATGGAATCAGATCCACCATAACCTGACCACCACCTCCAAATGTATCTCTCATTCACCTCTAATCTTGTGGGATTCAACCCACCATAGTCTGTCCACCTCCAACAATTTGTACTTAACTCTGCAACACCATACAAATCCTTCTTTGCATACCAATCATCCCTAACAATCTCTAACTAAACCATCTCATAAACATTCACTAACTCATCCATCTCAACATGAAAATCATATTTCTTAAATTCATTAAGAGAATATTTTACCTTCTCATCACCTGTTGCAACTTCAACTTCATTCTCTTCCTTCATGCCTTTGATAAGACATGAAATTGTATCACTTTCTTGTCCTATAACCAATGCATCATACTCTTTTTCCACTATTGCAATCCTTTCATTAAAAAAAAACCCAGTCATATATTCATCACAAAAATTCAAAACATTATGTATTTCCTCCTTCTCTAGTATTGCTACATCCACTTGTTCATAATCACCCTTGGGTACAACACAATAGACACTCATTGTTGCAACATATTCTTCTACATTGGTCTTGTCATACTTAGAAAAATCAAAACTTTCACAGAAATCAAAATTTACCTATTTCTTCTCCATTGAAAAATTCACTATACCTGCCTTCGGTGTAGTCCATACTTCTACAACTTCTTTCTTATCTTTAACATAATATGTCACTATTTGTATGCCCTTGGAATGACATATTGTGGTTACACACTTTCTATCCTATTCCTTAATCTCAACATCCTCAATTTGATCATTTACTACAATGACTTTTCCAATTGCTATATGTTCATCCTCATTGGAGCATACACCAAAATATAGGTGAACCTCATCACCTTCTGTTGAAAATTTCACTGTAGCAATTCTTCCTTCATTATCACTCCTCATGTCATTCCAACAAAAACAATATTTTGTTATAACCTCACCAAAATCTGAAAAACTTTTAACCTTCTCATACCTAGCCATCCCATTCATATTATGCAAACCAAAATTTTCTATGCATTCACAAGATGCAAGTTTTACCTTTTCTTTAACTACCACCACTTGGGTTTCTTCCTCTTCAAGTTCCTCCATTGCTCTCCACTCTTTTGTGGTTTCTAACACCTCTAGATCTCCATCCTTCATGTCTTCCAATAGACATCCTTCAATTTCAAATTTAGGTTCCTCAACCTGTTCTTTCTCATCCTCTTCCTCTTCCACGGTATTGCATGCATGACACTCTGCTACAACCTCTTTCTTTCCTACAGTCAAAAAATAATTAGAAAGATAAAATTTATCTTCAACCCTTCTCTTCTCTTGTTTCCTCTTTTCAATTAGATCCCTCAATTCATTTATTTGTTGTTGTATCTCAATCATTTATCTTTCTCTAGCCTTCTAAAATATTTCTCTGATTTCCTCTAATCTAGAAATCCTTAGAATCCATCCAATGAAAAAAGTTCTTTTACTCTTTCTCTTCTTGATTTCCAAGGCCTCACAAAGTTGTAAGAACACAAATCTTCAGTCCTCAGGTTTTGCAAATGTAAACTACCTCCTTCAATGATCTATTTACAAAACCCTTTCAACTTCTATTGCAACTTCCTCACACTCTCAATTCCTTAACAACAAGGTATCCAAACCCTCAGGTTTACATATGTGAACTACCTCACATTTGGTGATCTATTCACAACCACAAGAACCTTAGTTCAACTCTCGCATACATTTGTAAGAAATTTCACACACACTTCAACCCTTAGACCTTGGTGCAAACTACCTCATGTTTGGTCCTCTTCCTGCACGCTCGGGAACTCCTGCTTTGATATCACTGATGAAGGGTACTCCCCTTACAGACTAAAACTAACAAAAATAATAGAGAATGGCATAAAAAATGTAAGTAGGAAACCACGATCTCTATTATCATTAGAAGAAAATAAAATTACAACATTTCAATCTTATTACATGGGCTATCTCATTACATCATTTGCAAATCTAAAACAAATTCTTCTTCAGGCTCTCAGGTATTGCAACCAAACCATTACAACTGAATCTTTCAAGTCTAGCCTCTCTTTCCCTCACTTCCTTGTCACTCATATTTTATCTTCCCTCTCTATCTTCACCAGCAAGCCTTCTCCTTCATTGTTACCCTGTCGACCACCTAGGGTTTCCTATAATTTGATCTTCATTTAATTCTTTTACTCATCTTTCCTTAGTACTACCATTGCTATCTAATAAGCAACAAGATCTGGTAGGAAGTTACCTAGTTATCAGTGACTTCAATTCTATTTGTTCACACCAAGAAATCATCTTTCAACCATTAGCTTCATGTTTGAAATTGTTTGGGCAATGATTAGATTGATTCACAACAACGATGTGCAATCAAGAAATAACATTGTGCCACGACATGTCACCACCTTACTTGTCTATCTATCGCCATCAATCTACTCATGTTTCTATCCACCATGTCATATGCCTATCACTCCATTAGAGGGACTCCCAAGTGACTCCTTCCAAAATGGTGATGTCTCACCAAAGAAATTCCCATCAGAATATCAAAGAGATGATGTAGCAACTTCCACTAAAATGAGAAACTCTCACCGATATTGCTTGTAGCTTTGTCTAGGTGGTCCCCACTAGCTACGTGTCATACCTGCCATCATTCTACAACTAATTTCACTAGTACGACCTAATATATCATCTAGTCACTCATTTCCACATGTCCTACTAACGTCATCCTTCACCATCATTTGGTTCCACCTTATCATGTTGAAGCGACTTGCTTTGTTGTCATGCCAAAAATAATGTGTCTCTCCAATATGAGCATAACAACTTTACGAACACCTTGTTGGATTATCGAAGGAACTAATTACTTCATCCTTATGACATATGCGCCTCCCTTCAATGTGAATCCTTTGCAACCATCCACCGTTGTAGCCTACTTATCGCTATGTCAAAGGGACATGAAAATAAGTGTCTTTGAAATTTCCATGTCACTTTGATGAATCTGTTGACCAACACCGAATGATGTCGAGGTCTTTTCCTTCTTCATTTTGTGTACTCCTAAAGCCCAAACTCTTACAGACCACCATACTTAGCTAACTAAAGCCGATTCAACCCTTACTAAAATGAATCAACATAGATCTTTTTTTTGGGTTGATACAAGATTACTCTTATACCTTGGATGCTCCTATATCATTCAAGGAATAATTTGTATCTAATCTTCTAAATTTTCACAACAATATTGATCTCATCCTTTATAACTTGCTAGACAAAACACTTAGTAAGATTGATAAGTTAGTAGGTTCTAGTCTACGACAGTCTCTACTAGTTAGTGTAGTCTATAGATTCTTGTACTAATGTCACAAATTTACCTTTCTTTTGTTTGTTTTCTAAGACGTGTAATGACATGTTTACACATCTAAATAATTATTATTAAATATCTTTCCATTTTAAATTGGTTAGATTTACTTCTAAATTTATTTTTTTAACAAAAATAGTTAACAATATTATTACCTCATTTGATTCCACATTGTAAGTACTTCCATGTAACATGTTCTAGGAAAAAGTGGTTTTTATAAATGAATTTTTTTATTGTTTTGTTATCTAACATTCACTTTTGAGTTGAGCTCTTGTATATATTTATTTTTTAATTTGGGTAATTCCTCTATAAAAACACCATGATAGGTTTTGATATCGAATAGTGAGAGGGCCTTCACATAGTCATCTAGGTATTAATCCAAATTAGAGTGTGGGAGTACATGTTTCAATTACATGGTAATGACATACTACTAGAAAATATGGATGAATTTAATGATTGATTAGATAAACTATATTGAGATAACTAGGACTTTCATCAATGCACATCTTATATATTTTATTAGGTTACTCAATTCTTTGAGAAAGCAATAAGTGTATGTAAAACAAACCAAATTCAAAATAGTCATTGTTTTTCTACAATCTAGAATGATTTAATAAATATATTAAGGTTGGAAAAATAATTTAATAATATTTAGGATTGGTGATGAGTTCTTTCCAAGTGGGAAGAATACTTTCAACTACGATACAATAATTGAAAATGAGATCCTCAAAGAAACTATGGATGTGCTATTTTTGATGAACATGCATTTAATATTAATTTTCAAGTTGTTCATATTTTTATTGGTCCTTTAGTCTATACCATTAGAAGAATAATGAGCTTTGGTGTTCATTAGGGATCCTACCATTCATGAAAACATAAGAGATGTATCTTAGGAGCTTCTTTGTTATTCCTCATGTTTTACAATATTTTTAACATTATGATACTTTTACCTCCTAGAACTTAGTTGTATATAATTTTTTTTTTGTTATTGATTTTTTAATGTTTTCTCTAACACTACAAGGATATAATTTCCATTTTATTATCTTTTACAACATACAAATTTTATTATGTATGATATAGTGCTAATTCTAATATAATTATCATTACCCATTTTATCAAAAAATATTGAATAGCTTCAATTTTTCCTTATTAATATATATCATGATTCATTTTCATATTCTCTTTGACAAAGTGTAAGACTTCTCTCAAATCTAAAATATTGAGTTACTAACATTTTGATATATCTTACGATGATTTACATTTATTAAGATTAGGTTTTGTTGCTTTACCATAAGTTTATCCTCATGTAACATGTTTCTAGACATAAAAAAAGATGACACTACTTCTATACTTATTGTTGGTGTGGGTTTTTATTTTCCTAGTGGGTTACTTTATTTTCCCTTAGTTCTAGGTTTTTCCTACACTTTAGTAAGCTTGCTTAGGATAATAAAGAGTTTATCATTTAATAAATAGGAGATAAGTGATGTGGTGTCTTCTTTCTTAAAGAGTGGAACACTTTCTTCTTTTGGTGGCATCCTCCACTTTTGGTGGTCCATCTCCATTTTTTGTGGTTGATTCAGGTATTGGTTGGATTTTCCACCTACATCCTCTCCTTAGTTATCTATAAACTCACTACCTAGATTGTATTTGTATATTTTGTATGCATTCATTCATGTATTGATTCATCTTGGAAGCTCTTAATACATTACTGTCACATTGACATTGTATAATATCTGAGTCCTAGTTTGCATTCTTATGTTTTTCCAGTTTATGTAACTTTGATTTTCTCTTAAAAAGTTCCTTGGGTTATTCAATCTATTTCAGATTTCTAACATGGTATTAGAGCTTTTGTTTTGATAAATCTAAGTTCATAGGTTATTGATTAAGAGATTGAGTTTTCTTGTAAAGATATTGTAAATTCCCATATACTCTTCTCTTACATTTTGAACGATCTAGAGAATCAGAAAGGATTTTCAAATGATGTAATAAACTCCCCTTACAAATCTTAAAAATCATAACATAACTCAAAATAGTACAACATATGCAAGAAGGAAAACACTATATTTTATTGCAGCAAATATGAATTGGGATTACAATATATGTGGAAGCTCATAAGCTTCCTTACAACATGGGTTTTCTGAATACAAAAATCTGTAACAATTGGAGTCTTCAATCCTATGCTCAATCCAACAACATCTGGTTATGTAAACCTGCAACTCCTCAAAATCCAAATTCTCACAATGACAAGGCATCAATATATAAAATTTTGTGAGAAGAAACCACTATTGGTTTCTCAAATCAACCTCCACTACACCGCCAAGAAAAATTATCACTTTCTACCTATCAATGCTCTGTCATTCATCATAATTTTCTAAAAAAAGTTTTGCGTTTGGTGTGCCTCATTTCCAACTTTTTGGATCATTCTTAAATTCTTAATTTTTTTATAGTATGAGAAAGTTATGGTTGTTTTACTGAGACTAGGTCTCACAATTACGACCCAAACATTGAACAACATGCAAAGCTTGTGGCCAACATGTAAATACAAGCAATACATGCAAATGATAATGCAAGAACATGTCAAAATAGTGGTCCCATCTTGTAAATGAATTCCCAAGAATCATATTCCCTTTGGAGATGGTTTAGAAACATTTATCAAAGCATAATTCCTTCAAAAATTATCTCTTCAAATCACCACAAGGGAAAATTATAATGTTGCAAATTAAAATATTTATTCACCTAACCCCTAAGCCCTTATTGAAAATTAAAAAAAAAAATAAAATAACAATTTTTTGGTGATGCAGGATTGCCATTTCACCTTGGATGGTCCTGCATTAGACACCCATGGTAATTTGAAATGTTTCATGAGTTGAACTCGTAAACATTTGTAGATCATGTGCTTTTTCTTCATCTATCTTCCTTATCCACCTGTTTCTTCTTCTTCGCCCTAATCTAAAACTTCCTATCTATTCCTTTATATTTCCTCTCTTTCTTATTGCTGCAAAAAAAAAAAAATTCCTCATATTCACCCATTTCATTTACATAATTCATAAGAAAATTAGAATCACCAATTACCTCACAAGATGCAACTTTTACCTCATCTTTTATTGTTTCGACTTCGAGGTCCTCTTCTTCAATTTTCTCCATTGCACTCGTGTTTTTTTTTTGTTGCTACAACCTCTTTAATCTTTGCTCCAATTTTCTCTTCCTCCTCACTCTATTTCTCTATGCTTTCCTCAAAGCATACTTCTACAATATTTTCTCCTTTCTATTCTCCTACATACACAACTATGACTAACTTTTTTCCTTTCTTCTTTGGCATTTTTTCAAACACTTGCCACACACTCTCAATCTTCAACTTCTCAGGAATAGACTACCTCACGTTCGACAATTAGTCTACACACCACACACACTCCAACCCCAGGTCCTGGTGCAAACTACCTCACGTTCGGTGCTCTACATGCACACTCAGGAACTCCTGCTCTGATACCACTGATGTAATAAACTCCCCTTACAAATCTGAAAACTCATAACATAACTCAAAATAGCACAACATATGCAAGAAGGAAAACAATATATTCTATTGCAGCAAATATGAATTGGGATTACAATATGCGGAAGCTCACAAGCTCCCTTACAACATGGGATTTCTACATACAAAAATATGTAACACTTGGAGTCTTCAATTCTATGCTCAATCTAGCAACATCTAGTTATGTAAACTTGCAATTCCTCCAAAGCTAACTTCTCACAATGAGAAGGCATCAATATATAAAATTATGTGAGAAGAAATCACTATTGGTTTCTTAAATCAACATCCACTAAACCACCAAGAAAAACCGTCACTTTCCACCTATCAATGCTCTGTCATTCGTCAAAATTTTATAAACCGGTTTCTTGGTTTGGTGCACCTCATTTCTTAATTTTGTTACCATATGAGAAAGTTATGGCCTTTTTATTGAGACTAGGTCTCACAATTACGACCTAGACATGCAACAACATGCAAATACATGCAAGGCATGCAAATGATAATGCAAGAACATGTAAGAAAAGTGTCCCCCTCTTGTAAATGAATTCCCAAGAATTATATTCCCTTTGGAGATGCTTTAGAAACATTTATCAAAGCATGATTCCTTCAAAAATTATCTCTTCAAATCACCACAAGGGAAAATTATAATGTTACAAATTAAAATATTTATTCGCCTAACCCCTAAGCCCTTATTAAAAATAAAAAAAAATTAAATAACAATATTTTGGTGACATAGGATTGCCATTTCACCTTGGATGCTCCTACATTAGCAAAGATTTAATAACCTCTTCATATTGCATATTTGTCTAATGAGATCCGAGTGACTACAACATTCTAGTTATATTTGCAAGATTTTTGACAATTCCAATGCATCCAAAAGGCTTGAGAAAGTTATATTTGTATTTTGTTTCATCCAAATTGGAGATCTTTTGACAAAGTTGCAAACGAGGGTTTGAAGCTCATATCTAGCTAATAGCTTTTTACTAGAGCATTTTCGACCCAAACATAATTTTTCATTGCATTCAAAACGCCTAAAAACCCATATTCTCACATAAAATATTTATATTTTTGATAAATTTGATTTTTGGAAATTTTTTATTTTCCTAGGGGTCATGTCACTGTAGGCTAAATTCAATCATTTTCTTAAAAAAATCATAATTTTTCGTAACTTTGTCCGATTTTGGAAAATGAGATATTGTTGGAAAGCTGGAAATGAGAACTTTCCATCCATAGAGGTATTGAAAAGAAAATTTTCCATTTTTTTGCTAGATATTGCAAGTTGAATCTGTTTGTTGCAAATTTCATCAAAAATCCATAACATTTGCCTTGATGCTCTGATTTTCAGAAACAAGTAGGTGTTGGAAAGGTCTTGGAGAGAAATAAACTTGACCATAAGGCTAATTTTTCCATATGTTTTCTCCAGTTCATTTTGTATTAGAATAATTTGTATTTTTTACTATTTTGAGCCTATTGAGCATTGTAACTTAGAAAATGATTTGTAAACACACTAATTTATAAAGTGCCAACCTTATAATATTTTTTTTTGGGGGGGGGGGGTGATCTTTGATAATAGTGAAAAGGGTGGGATTGTATTTGTGATAATTTTTTGTGTTTCTTTGTAATCATCTGAGGATTGTATCATGGGTTTTTCTAATCATCCTTCTGCGATAATCCTCGATAAGGCTAATTATGAGTCTTGGAAAAAAGGCATTCTAATCCATCTCATATGACTAATTTTTTTCCTTACCTTTATGGGATCATGCTTGAACTAGACACACCTAGAAGGAAATCAATATGAGGTAATAGAATTGATCATGTATTAGGAGTAATTGATTCTGATGTTGATACTTACACTATGTGGGCTATAACGAACATTGAATGTCCCCACACACTTTGGACCAAGATTTGGGAGATGTTTGGAGACCATCATTTTTCTCCATTCCTAGATGATCCTGGTATAGATTTCCTCATTCCACTTGATGATTCAGATAATATATCCTTTGATGATGCTACTTTAGAGGAGCTTTAGTATTATGCACATCTTGAACATTTAGATGACACAAATAATTCTCTTGCTTCTCACCCTCATGTTGAGATCACTTCAACATCACTTGTTGCAACTTCAAATTCCAAAGATGCTTCTTTGAGAGCCTCCAATGATTCATTGCAACATGATTAGTTATTTCTTTTGGATTCAGTTCATTGGGACCAATTTCTACTATACATCTCTTGTTTGTTTGTAAATTCTTTCATTTTGAATCTAGATGACACTATTGAGGACACCCATCTTCTCTTTGAGGATAAATATTTTGTCCTTACATCTATTGTTTCTACTTCAAAGTTTAGTGTTGCTTCTTCAAAAGCTTCCAATGACTTCTTGTAGTAGGACATATATAGTCTTCTTGATTAAGCTTTGTGGGATGATCTCTTGACAAGAGTTTCAGACTTGTTTATGGAGACACATATTGCAGATTTGGGAGACAATATTGATTGTATTCGTCTTCTCCTTGATGAAGTTGATTCTTCTTTAGATGTTGTGAGGGAATGCTATGAACCTCTTTTTCATTCTCTACATGATCATTCACCACAGTTTGACATGAGTGTAGATACTTTGGATCAACATTTGGAGGAGACATCTTTAGAGGAGATATTTGAGTCTTTTTCTTGTGCTCTACATCAATCTCTAGGAGACTTTGATTTTTCATCTTTAGTAGTGTGGCCTAGAACACCTGATTTGATTTTGATAGCTTTCAACATCAACATGGGGATACTTGAGATGAATTTAGAGACTTCATACATCTTGCACTTTCTTCCTACATATTCCTTTTAGGACTTGGGAGAGGGTGATCCAACAACGCTGGTTTACAATTTCTAGGAGATTCTCATTTTTGCTGAAATCACATTATTTTAGAAAATATAATGATTTAAGCCTTAAAAATTTCCATTTAAAGAATCCAATTAAAGAGGCTTTGATCAAACTACCTTAGATCAAATCCCCTTGGATAGAACCCTGCTAGTTTTAAACCATACCTATAATAGAGTCTCCTTTACACCTATCAAAATGTTGATAAAAAATCACTTTTGATTTACCTTTTGGGGATCAATGAATTCGCTTAAAATTTATATTTTGTATGTAGTCCTTATTATAAGCTTCCCAAAATTATAAATTTAATTTTATTATGGCTATATATTTTTTATTTTCAGGAATATAGGTTTTTCTACACATGTTGAAAGTCAGAATATTATTAAAAAAAACTTTAAAAATATGAGTGCAAAATGTATATTGGAAGTCCTTGATCCAACAAAAAAAATTAAATTAAATTTTGATACAAAAAAAGTTGTGTTATACAAATCACCATGTCTAAATTGTAATTCCGCTTGACTTTTGAAACCCACTACTGAATTTGACACCATTTTCCAACAACTTCATTTCATTGCTCGACAAATCTTTATTCGACAAGCTTACTCTAAATGGCAAAAATATTTTTGTCGCTATTTTTTCGTTGAAAGGCTGACGATGAATTAAATGTCAAAATAACGGCGAAGAATCATCAGTCGTCGACATCGTGAAATGGCTCAGACTTTCATCAGAATATCGATGAAC
>VDFB02214743.1:0-11769 GCA_007258455.2 Sequoia sempervirens | reverse complement strand
AAAAGATACTTTTGAGTATCTCTAGTAGAAGTTAGGGGTTATTGCCCCTCCTTTAAATTAGATGCATAAGTGTGTGCATATATCTAGATGAGCATTCAATATACATTCTTGGTCCTAGACTAATGTTGAAGGATACCTCTCAGGGGGAGTAGGTAGTGGTGTTGTTGGTTAGTGTAATCAGTGGTAGCTTATATTGTGCCCCTAAGGGGGGGAGAAAGATGAAAAGTAGTAGTGAAGAATGAGTAGTGTAGTATGTATAATAGTGAGAAGAGATTAGTCGCTTGCTAGTATTGCAAGTGGTGTCAAAGTGATGTATGCAAATTTCAAAGGAGGAGAGAAAAAAATAAAAATTCTATGCAGGTGTTGCCCTTTGCCATTGATGTCAAAGGGGGAGAGAGTGAAGTCTGAAAAATAGAAGGAAAAAATTGGAGTATAATATGAAAAACATAGGGGGAGAGTAATGAGTAATATTTGAAGAACTCCTCAGATAGGGGAGAAAAGGTGATGAGAGAATGGTGTCAGAATAATGGAGGTAAAGGGAGAGATTGAAGAGATGCCCCAATAAGGAGGAGTGTCGCTTATTGCAGAGTTATTATTGGTTTCTTTTTTGTTGATGGTTTTTCAAAGAGATGATGTTTCCATCAATGAAAAAGGGAGAGATTTCTGCAAGTATGATACGCGTGGTGTCATTGATGTCAATAGTTGGTCATTGATGTTAACGGTGAGTGTGTTGTACTATGTTGTCTTTAGTGTTATCACTGATGTCAACGTCTAGTGTGGTGTTGAGTAGATATGGTAGATGGGAAGATTTTTGGTCTTGCAGATGTTGTGGATGTATTGAGAATGTTTTTTAATGTTGCATTGATATTGCTGATGCAGTTGGTTCACTTGGTTTCCAAGTGCTTTTGAGAAAATTTGAATAAAAGAGTGTGTAGTGTGAAAAAGGTGTGTTACATGTTGTGCTCTGCATTTCTTCATGGTTGGATATGTTATTTTGTGATTTAGATATGATGATCAGAGGTATTCAAAGGTTCTATATCTAGAGTTTCAGGTTCTAGATCATACAACAATGAAAGTTGTGTTTGATATTTTGCTTGTCTATGTAGAAGGTTGTTCGAGAGAAATGAGATTGCTATGTATTTCTCCGTAGTGAGGTTTCTTGTCTTACGGGTTTGGGAACATGCTTATAGTGTATGTATCTATCTTATCTTAGAGTTTTTAGTGTTGTGTTGCTTCGCAAGTTCAATTCTTGTGTTGGAATTCAGTGGCAGTGTGTTTGGTTGTGCAAAATGAAAGTAATATTTTTTTTAGGTGGTTGTGGTAGTGTTGTAGAATATTTTGATGATGTTGGAATATTCTGAGGTGTTGTGTGGATGTTGTGGAGTGTTTCTATGTGGTTTGCATGACCTGGAGAAGTATGTATGTGGTCACTTATAGTGTTAATTTAGGTTTTTCTGACCTGGCATGTTAGTGCTATTTGTGGAGGTACCTCATGGATTGTAGATGTGTTGAGTAGTGTGGTGATGTGTATTTGAGTCCTAGTTAACCATTGGAATGGTATTCCTTCACTTCTTTCCACCAAAAATGTGTTTGGTGCCAACCTATTTTGGTGATGCATGTTTGAGGTGCATACATTTCATTAAGGCTGGCCTAGAATTGAGATTATTTAGGTCATGGTTGGTATAAATGTAAGGTGAACTGTTGGAGATGAGTGTGGATCTATGTGGAAATTATGAAAGATGTGAATTTGATTAAGTGTGGTGATCTAAGTGTGAGCTTAATACCTATGACTCTGAATGCAGTAAGCAAAAGGTGTCTACATTTTTAGTTGAAGTTGTTGGAGGCAGTGAACCAAATGTTGTATATGGAATTAAGTTACAATGGCATATTTATCATGTTGCTCTGAGATAGTGAATCTCTTTGTAATAGTTTCTTCTATTCTTCTTTCTTCTTGGCAGTGACCAACCCGACAGTGAGCCTATCTTCTTTTTCTGGGTAGTGAGCCTAATTTTATTTGGTTTTGTTATTTTTATATATGTGAGCTAATCCTCATCGTGTTTTTCCCCATCTTTGGTTTTCCACATAAATATGATTTTCTTATGTGTCTAGATGTGTTTGCATTGTTGTTTCATATGTTTGCATTATGCGAATGCATGATAAGGGTTTAAAGGCTAACACATGTTTGAATGTTGATGAGGGATTAAATGGTTTTAATGAACAAATGATTCACCCCCCTCTCAATTATCCTATGCATCTAACAAGAGTTTCATTAATAGTTGTGTATATTTACCATTGGTCTATCTAGAATTGAAATACAATAGTTTTTTGGATGTCACTCCTCCACTAGATACACTTTGCAATGATGAAGCTTTAGAGAGTACTTATGAATCTATGCTAATTTTCCTATGTTTAAACATGACAAAGGCTTCTTCTATGGCATTTATGTTTCTTCATATTTTGGGGAAAAAATCATTTATATCACTAATCCTAACACCTTACCCATCCAACCATTTATTAAGGGTCATAAAATGTTTACTATTGAAGGTAATTTAGTACCACTTTTTGATGTACAGGCTAATTTTGATCTCTAATTCTCTATTAATGGTTGATTTCCCTCCAACTCAACAAATTCCTCTTTGGTTTTGTAGTTCTTTCACTCTGATTTGATTGATGAATAGCTTGGATTTTGGTTCATCGTTTTTGTAATCTTCTACTCTTACAGTATCTCGATATGTAATTTCCTTTTCATTAATAATATTTTAGTGGCTTGCCACTTTACTTTTAAAAAAAAAAATGACTAAAAAGAATAAACATAAGGTATTAAAATGGGAAATTCCTTAAATAAATATGAACAATGTAACATGCTCATATTAGTTAAATATTTTGGTAATGTATTTTCTTGCTCATACTAGGACATGTCATGCATTTGTAATGTCATAGTTATGCACAATATTGTTCTAGCACTTGATGTGAAATATATCAAGTAAAAGAATCAAAAAACACACCTAAAATTTACTTTAATATTTAAAGAGGAATTCAAGTTGTGTCACCAAAAAATGTATAGTTGACATTTTTATGCTCACTTGAGTATTTTTGATGGACTTTGACTTGATTTTGCTTGGGTTTAATGTTTTAATGTGGCTTAAACATTCACATTAGGTCCTAAAAATTCAAATTATGACATCTTGTGAAGGTGTTGTGAGGTGTTGTAAGAAATTTCTACACTTTTCTAGACTCTATTCATTGCAATTCACCTAAAAATCACCTTTTCATCACTATTAAGTCCTATTTTGAAGTGTTGTAAAGTCTTGTAACAAGATTTCACACTTTTCTAGGCTTAATTTCACTATTTACACCTTTCTTATGCTTTATTTGGCCCCTTAATGTACTTTTCGACCATTTTCAAGTGTGTTTTTGAGAACATTCCCGTTGGACAACTTTTAATGCCCTGAAATTCCTGACACTCACTTAGTTTGCTTAAGTGGGACTAAGTCACCAATAGAGGCGACTTAGTCCTTTTTGGCACAAAACTCAAAATAATTTTAAAATTCTAGCGGGAATTTGTTCTCTAACCCTTGAGGTCGGCCTGTGATGTGTTACTTTCAGGATATTTTAATAAAATTAGGTATAAATAAGTGTTTTTCTCCTCATTTTACATCTCCTCATTCACTTGCATTCACTAAACATCAATCAAACATTTAAGCACTTTGCATCATTCAATCAAGCATTATCAAGTCAATCTATTGGAGCACTTCATTGCATATCTTTAGATTTTGAGCATCAAAGGTGTGGTAAGTTTATGAATTTGTATGTTATCTATTTATCATACTCTTTTCATTTCATTTCATTGTTTAGGGTTTGATTACCAAAGTGGGCTTTGACCAAGGCAAACCCCTATTCTCTAACCCTCAACCATTTTTCCCTTATTGCATATGTGTGTGCAGACTTTTGTATGTAGATTTATCAAGCAATTAGGTGTTGAAAGGTGGTCAACAAATCTACAAAGTCAATCAAGTCAACACAACCCTAGTTCAAGATTGGAGATGCTTTCTACCCCGTTTTCTACATAATCAAGTGTGGACACCTGTCAAAAAAGAAAGTGTAGACCTGAGACTTCAAGATTTTGTCCCAAATTTCCTAAAATTTGCAGGAGGAATAAGTCACCACTAGTGGCGAATTAGTCCAGCTTCCGGGCCTAAAAACTAATTTTGACATTTCTAGATACCCATTTAGCAGATTCTCATTCCGACAAAGTTTCCTGAAACTGGGGCTAAGTCGCCCCACCTGGCGTAAGTGTCCTAGTTAGCATTTTCAGGATTCCAAAATCTCCCAACATCAAGCTTCAAATTCTAGGTGCAACTCTTTCATTCTATTATGTTATTTCATCATTTAGTTGCATTTTTAGGCATTTTTGCATATCACATTGTGTTTTCCAGCACTTTACATTTTCTAAGTTTTGCATCATTAGTACATTTCAATTTTAGATTAGAGCATTAGGACATCTTAATTAGGAATAATACATCTCATTTACATAGGCTTTGAGTGTAAAACCTTGCATTTTGGGACCCCTTTCAATCTCCTTTCTCCTTTTTAGGTGAAAATCCCTAGGAGAAGCAAAGCATTGTGAGGGAAAACCAAAATCATCATTTACACAAACATATGGTAAAAGTAGTTTCTTTGATCATTTGACTATTTTCCCTAGATATCTAATATGGAGCCCAAACTTGATGGAAATTATGTATGCATATGTACTAATTTTAGATATCTTTACAAAGCATCACCCATGGAAGATTTAACATTACCTAATATTGACATGATTGGAGATTCCATCAATGGGAATGAAATTGTACTTACTACACCATGGGGGCAATTTCGCTATGTTGGCATTCCCTTTAGATTGAATTTTTTTGGATCTACATAATAGTGGAACATGATGCTAATCTTCCATGATGTCATGCATGATACCTTAGAAGATTATGTGGACAACACTTTTATAAAATATAAGAAACAAATACCTCATATTTAGGATTTAAAAAAGATCTTTAATTGTATTTATGAGCACAAAGTTACATTAAATTTCAAGAATGTGTTTTTCATAATTTCCCACCTACAAGATTTAATTATGTCTCAATGAGAGATTGAGGTGTATGTTAAAAATATAGATGATATTGTTTTTGATAAGGTAAGCAAGGTTTTGAAAGGACCAAGAACCTTTTACGGAGCTAAGAAAAGGAAACTTCCAAACAACAAAGTATCAAACTTTGCCAATGAAATAGAAAAATAGCACTAGCTAAAACACCACAATACACAACAAAAACATAAACAACACCTAGTCACCAGATAACCAGGAGTGATAGAACACTTAGAACCAGCAACAGTCCTAAGTCAAAGATAGAAAAACAACCCATTCCTAGCACCAAAACTAGGAGCAACAAAACACAAAGGACAACCAAGAGTCCTAATTCAAGGACAGAGAAACAACAAAAGCTTTGAGCTAAGAACCAATCCACAACACAACAAGCCCTAAGGACTACTAGCAACAACCAAGCCACAAACCGCTGCAACAAATGGATTGCAGTGGATCTTCCACTCAGCCTAACAAATTCCCACCAAAAGAGGGGTAAGAATGAACTTTCCACCATTTCAACAATCTCCAGCTCCACCTCAATAGGAGAGGATTTCACCATAAAAGGAGCAAGATTCTGCAACGGATAGATGATATTGTTGGTATTCCTTTTTCAAAGAATATTGCACAGTTGTATAAACTATAGGAAAGGTAAAAATTATAATATGATTCATCACACTATTAGTAGACTACATATTACCATTCACTAAACTATTTTAACATGTTTGAATGGAATACTAACTAAAAATAGGTATTTGAGGACATAGAACAATATTTACTAAATTCATTGGTTCTCATGCATGCCATTAATAAAAACCTGTGTTATTATATCTAACTATTTGAGTCTACTATTGGGGATCTTTTGGTAAATAACTATGAAAATGGAAAAGCGAATATAGTGTATTAAATTAGTTATACACATGATTATATTATGAGACATGATATGCACAAATGGAAAAACTATGTTTCATTATGGACTTCTCATAATGTGGGGATATGTGCTATCATTTCCTCAAATGTTACATCTCTTAGCATTCATGGTGATTTACAACTCATAGCTATACAAATAATGAGTGATTATAAGGTCAAATAAGAAAAAAATGGATAATATAATGACTTGGAACTATAATTGCATGTTTCCATTGAATCTTTTATTATTAATATCATTCTTATAAATGATAATATATACATGGATTCTATGGATAGTGATAAATTATTAATGAGTATGGAAGATGAAATACCTCACTTATATTAGTTATTATAGATTAAAATGACCTACTACGTGCAAGAAATCTTCCATAGTTTATGCTACACCCACTAATGAGGATGAGTTCCAATCCCAATAAGAAAGCATAATAAAACAAAATTTGATAATCTTCCTTTGAATCTTAATAACAATAGAACAATAGTGAACTATCATCACCCATTGATAGTTTTTAGAACAAGTTTAAATATATGTATAACATGTGTATATTAATAGTTAATTATTGTTTAAAAATCTTTACAATTTGTTTTTCCCCTATAAAAAAATGCATCACCCCTTGTTAGATCCTAAAATATTCCTTTTGGTTTTACATTCTACTAAAAAGTTGTTTCATTTGGACCATATCATATTTAATATCTGAGAATTATCCTAGGACCTATGGATTATGGACCCACAATGTAACTAAATTTTAATATAAATTATAACAAAGGGTCTTATAAGGGATTTATATCAAGTATGAAATTGATACTAATTAATGGCATTCAAAATATTTTTGGTTGTTGTTTGGTTATTGGATGACTATGCCTTTATATGTTTGAGCAGCATTTTTAAAAAGACATAAAAAATAATTTAACAAAATAGACACACAACCAAATGGAAATTAGCATGGAGATAAAAAATCACTATTAAAAATACAAATTATTTCTCCAGGTTGAAGATATCTTTGTTAGAATTGACTGATTCAATCCATACCTCTCATGAAACACTTGCATGCAATTACCTATCACAATAGAGAAGATAAAAAGTGAGATTGTGCTCAATAACCTAAGAATTGTATTGATGAAAATAACCTAGATGATATTACAAATGAATGTGCATGCTTATATAAGCAATGCACAAGAAAACCCTACATGCGGATTTGAAAAGATAGAGACAAGTGTTGTAATCTCATGCAATGAGACAAATTGTCCTAAATTTAGCCCAATCTAATAATAAGAATCAAACTAAAGATTAAGCATCAACTCCTAAGTTTAGCTTAAGTGAACTAAGGTAAAAAATCCTCTAATAATTAATTGATGATAAATTAATTATCAGATAATGACTTATTTACTCCAACACCCCCCTTAAGATCAACTTAGGGAGAACCTAAACAACTGATAAAGAAAGCTAAATGAATGTAGAATGGGTCCCGGATACAAGGCCTGATGAGGTACCCATGAACAAGCAACTAAAATATCTCATAACTGGAGAAAAGGAGAAAACCATATGGGAAAAAATCCACTCTGAAAGAAAGAAAAAGAAATGACTGAACTAGTGAAAGAAGGATGGAAGGAGGAATCAATGTGACCCCCCAAGGATTGCTTCTGTCATGCAAGTATAATAGATTTTCCCCTGATAGGAGAAATAAAATGAGGATGTGAATCCCCCCCATAAATAAATAGCTCTTGTGCCAATGATGAACATTTGAAGACAAAATATGATCCATTTCTTGCAAACAACATTTCTCCCCTTAGGAAGAAACAGATCCACTGGTGATTGGAGAAGCCAATCCAAAAGAATGGGCGATTATGGAATCCAAATCTAGATGATGTGTGCCTCTAAAAATTGCTCACATGTCCACATGTCGGAAAGCAATGATGTTGATCCAAGATCCTATGAAGATTGATATAGAACAAGTTGGGAAGGTGATGAAGATGGTGGGCCGACAGTGTTGATGTGGCTATCAACAAAGAGTAGATGAATGTCCTCAAAGTAATCCTCTAAATTTACAATATAGGACTCCATAAACAATGATGATATGTTTGCGAGCTATGAATCCAATGTAGTTATGTCTAGAAGATGTATGATGTCTTGTTGCACTAAGTCAATAGGGGCCAAAGATGTGGCGATGTCAAGCTGATCAAGAACAATAGAAGATGATGATGTAGTATCGATCTAAAGAGTGGGAACATGAATGCAAGTATTTGAACCATCAGAACATGCAAGACCTGCGATATACTCAAGCTCCTCTAAAGTATCATCATCAAAGGGTATGGAATCTGCATCTACAAGAGGGATGAGATAATTTGTAGTAGGTTCCTCTAGGTATGGAGAGATATGAGGGTCCCCATGGATCTCCCAAATTTGTGTCTAAAGTATGTGGGGGCATTCAGTTTCCAATACAACATATATAGTTTCTAGATCAACATTAGAACATATAACCCCTACAATATGATCTCTGATGATGCCCCATGCTAATAAACTCCTTGGTGTGTCTGGTGTAGGTATGAGTCCATTCAAATAAGGAAAAATATTAAGCCACCTGAGATGTGTCAGGATGCCATTTCGCCAAGACTCATAGTTATCCTTGTCCAAGTTGATCACAAAAGGATGAACAGAAAAATCTATGATACTCACTCAAATGAAAAAATCAGAGACTAAAACCCTTAGGTCTAATAAAGTAGATCAAAAAAATTCATCTCATGCAAACAAATCCTCTCTAGGTGCCAAGACATCCAAGTAATAAACAAAGTGTGAAAAAAAAATACTGAATAAAATGTACCTAGGTAGATTCTAGAAAAAAGTGCATGAATAGATCTAAAGAGCTTTGAAATAACTTTCCAATGCCGCTTGAATCACAAAAATCAAAGATACAGGAAAAAAATTATGAGCTTGGAAGCAAAAAATGAAGATCTGACTTTGACTAAGAATAACAAGAACCACTAGCAAAATCTAATGATAAGACCTACACCACTAGATATTTCATTGAATCAGCTTTCTGACAATATCTCATTTGCTCAATTTCAACTCTGAGTTATGCCAAAAAGAAAAAAAATAGTTGCTTTAGGGAAAATAGGACCTAGGAGGGGGACTTGAGATATCTCTGTACGATGATGTTGACATGACATCATGATGATGTTAGCAAAATATGTGCTTAAATTTGACGGCCATCTAGATGACAGCGAATATACTTGAGAATATTCCTTTGATGCCAAAAAAAATTAGGTCCCCTAAAAAAATTTGTCGATCGCCATGAATTTTCTCATAGATCAGAATATTCTTGTGGACTCTCTAAGATTTTGTCGGGTTTTTTATGCTGGTTTTTCTATCGAATTCTTGGGAATCTTTCAAGATTTTGATGCCTTTTTTATTTTGTTGTCGAGTGGCTTAATATATGTCGTCGGTTGTGTAAAGATAGCCGTTGCCACCTTGGTATGGTTGTGACAGGGTACAGAGGTACCTTGCACAACAAAAAAGCTGCAATATATTTTTTTGATTTTGTTTTTTCTTGAAATTTCAATTTTTTAAATTTTAAAGCAAAAATGATAAAAAAAAATTATTTTGCAAGGAAAAAAATTGTAAAAAAGGCCAAAATAGTTTTTTGATCAGAGGAAAAATTAAAAAAACCAGTGTACTTGCACATAGAAATCAAGGCATCCAAATCTATATGGATTTGCGTGCCTTTAATTTTTTTTCCTTTCATTGCAACTACTCATATTTGAGAAAAAGAATAGGTGATCTTAAGGTTTTCGACAACTCTGGATGCGATGGTGAGACCTGTTTTGCTCCAGGATGCCCCAATTTTTTTTTGAAGGTCCAATACCTCTAAAAATTGAATAACATGCTACATATCTGGGCTCTAATACCATGTTAGAATTGATTGATTCAATCCACAACTCTCATGAAACACCTGCATGCAATTACCTATCACAATAGAGAAGATCAAAAGAAATATTATGCTCAATAACCTAAGAATTGTATTGATGCAAATAGTCTAAATGATTATTACAAATGAATGTGTAAGAATTATAAAAGCATTACACAGGAAAACCCTACATGCAGATTTGACAAGATAGAGACAAGTGTTGTAATCTCATGCAATGAGACAACTTGTCCTAAATTTAGTCCAATCTAATAATAAGAATCAAACTAAAGAGTAAACATCAACTCCTAAGTTTAGCTTAAGTGAAATAAAGTAAAAAATCCTCTACTAATTAATTGTTGATAAATTAATTATCAGATAATGACTTATTTACTCCAACAATCTTTGTAGAAGAGAGCACTAGCCACAAGGAAACATGAACAAAGCCAAATTTAATACTAAGTGATTATTGTTCTCTATAGAACAAAATTTTTAATTCATCAAGGAATAATAGGTACATTGAATAAGTTTTATGGCTAGTCACTACTATTAAACATATCTAAAGCAAAGAAAAAGGGTTGATCCATAAATGATGTTGTATGAGATAAAATATATGAAATCTAAAATTGATGGTCAACACATTTTTCCTCAGTAACAACCAACATACTCTACCTTGACCTTAAGTTGATGGTAGCCACATACACTTGATTTTTACTTTGCAAATAAAAAAATTAAATCCATTCATCATTCAATACTCCATTTCAAACTAGTTGTGGATCCTCATATTTCTTTGACCATTCGTTTGTTCAAAATTACTTTAGGGGACTCCTTTGACATTTGATCACTGAATGCTCTATTTTGTGGCTTTGAGAATAATTTTAAAGTCTTATCTATTTTTTTCAAACTATTTTAATTTCTTAATGTGAACTAAGTCTTGTTCGAATACTTTTCAAAACCAAACAAATATGTTACACTATTCCTCAATTTTCCAAAGTCTCATTCTCCATCTTTTCCAACATGAAAATTTCTAGAAAGCACATCACCCTTATAGTCATCATTGATATTGGCCAAGGGAATGGAATCAAAATAAGAGGTTGTGGCATTCCTTACTCCTACTTCCAATCATTCACATAATAGACATCACTTCCTTCACTTACTCTAGTTTGACTATTATTCTTCATGATAAGTGGAAACTTAAGAAATCCTCTAGATAGATATTAAAATAGTCAATTAGAAAAACCCAAGAACTAATTTGATGCGGAGCATCCAGTGGTGTGGAAAGATATTGCAGTTTTAGTTTCCTAGATTTGCACCTGAAAATCTTCCAAGTTAGATTTGAGGCACTTAGATTTCCCAAAATGGCCCCAGACTTTCCAAAATTGGTGTAGCCAATTTTGAGCGTGTTCTTGACTTCGAGACCTTTCCAACGGTTCAAACAGTTCGTGAATCAAAGTCCCGAATCAAAAGTTATGGCCCCGAGAAGTTGGCGCACTTTCTAGAAGATACAATTGCAAATGCTCTTTTGAAATTTGAACTTCATGTCGTAAATTTTCAGACCAAACTGCCTAAACTCAAATTTGAATGTTGTTTTGGCTCCAAACTAATGAGGAGCTCTATTTATGGGCGGGTTTCTAATTTTTGGGTAACTTTTAGGGGACAAGCTTGCATATTGCAAAAGGGTGATTCTGTAGCTTTCTGTAACTTGCATGTGTTGTAGAACTTGGGGATTTGAGATCCTCTGCATGTAAGAAGCTCCATTTTCTACATAATAAAATTATTCTCTTGTTTGTGGGTTATTTCTAGTACGGCTATGCCCCT
>VDFB02214741.1:0-16712 GCA_007258455.2 Sequoia sempervirens | reverse complement strand
CATAAAAGTAGAACATAAATAACGAAAATTTGAGATTTTTGACCAAGGCAAAGGAGGCTCATGATTTTATTACTCAAATCTCTAGAACATAACTCACTTCTAACATGCCTGGAACAAGAAATTGCAGCTAAAGAGGCTTGCAATCTTGCTCTTACACACTAGAAACAACAATCACACTAACTCCTTGTTGGCTAAAGAGGCTCAACAATTTGCTATCACAACACAATTGAACAATACTCGAATAACAAATAGAAGCCACAATAGGCTTAGCGTTTTGTTATCACTAGCACGGCTAAAGAAACTAATGAGCAAAGGCTCTTATTTATAGACAAACAGAGGAGTAGGGAACCCTAACATCTCCTTGCTTTCACAATCTAGGGCTTGCCAGCGTTTTATTACTAAATCTAGAAAGAAGATAACATCTAAAACCCTAGAAAGCAGAAAAAGCGGGAAACGCCAACTATTACATTTTATCTTCTTTCTCTTCTCAAAGAATGGATAAGAATCATTCCAAGAATAGAAAGAAAGTGGGAAAGAAAGCTTTTAGAAGAAAGTTGCTTTAAAGCTCAATCACATCCACTAGGAAATTAGAAACTATGTCTCGGTTCAGTGCATCTATGCCATCAATAGCAAAACACCGCTTTTCTAAGGAAATCTTCCACCTCATTGGCTGCCTTCTCAAACTTTGCTGACATTATGGAAGTGTGACTTGGCAAAGTCTCATGTTTTTCTTTCATTCACTTCTGTACAATCTTCTTGTTGTATTTTTCCTTGTGCATATTCCATATCTTTTCACATTCACCCTTTGAGATAGTAACGCTTTCAGGCCATGGGGGAATGGAAAAACATTTTTCGATCATATCAGGCTTTAGACTGCAAATCAATCTGCCATCTGCTGATTGAATCTCCCTAGTAGCCGGGTTGTAATGCTTAATGCAAGCGATTACGAACTCAAGACTTTGAACTGATATGGGAATTGATGCTGTTGCGAGGGGTCCAGAATGTCCCAGGTTCCTGATTGAGGTGTTGCCTGCGCTCTCCAAGGTGTGTAGATCGAACACCGGCTTGATATGATGCAAGTCTGTCTCAGTGGTTTTGATGTAATCATGATAAAGAGCTGATTCAGTCTTGAAAACATTGGGAGTAAAAACACCTTAAAACTCGGCAATCGACCGTAAACTCGCCTAGGGTGCGCATGCTCTTTGAGAACTTCTATTTTAGATGCTGATTTTTTTGATCCAACAAACAAATTTTGGAATTTTTCTGAGATAAGCGGGTTTTTCTTAGAATTTCGATGCAAGACAACCCAAATCATCCGCTTTTGAAAATTTTGAATTTTGAACCTAAAAGCAGCAAACCCTAATTTCTTCAAATTTTCACCGAAAAAGCTAGCACCTGGGTTTTGTTCAGAATATGATTAGAAATGGACCCAGTTGATTAGATCTAAAAACCCTGATGGCTGATCGAAAAAGCAGCCAACCCTAGGATTTGAAATTTTCTTAAAAAAAACTAGGATATGGGTTTTCTTCAGAAGACTGATTGGAGAGGACCAAGATGATTGAAAACTGAATGCACTGAAGATTTCACTGACATGCAAAATAAAAGCAGCTGCTGCAACTTGATGAAGTTCTTTGAAAATTTCTTCAGAAGATTGAAGTGAAAAGACCCAGATGACTGAAAACTGAAAACCTTGGCCTTCTTCTTGAAAAGTTTGATCTTCTGGATGAAAAAGCTTGAAAAAGCAAGGGTTTATGCTTGCTGATCTGAAAAATCTGATGAAAAACCAGCAAATATGAATTCTTGGATCATGAAAATTCTTCAAACTTGCTGCTCCAACTTTCTCCTCTGAATGCTACCTGCAAAAATAATAAAAATTACATGAGAGCCGAAAGATGTTAAATAGACTTAGGGTTTTGTTTTACTTTGCTTTCTTTTTCTTTTATTTCCAAAACCCTAAAATCTCAGTTCCTTGAACTTGGACGCCATCTTCCTTCTCTTGCAATTTTGAAACTTTTGAAAATCTCGAAAAAATTTCTAAGGCATGAGAAGTTGGGCACCCTTCTTCACCAAGGGCGCCCACTTTAAGCAGAGTTAGTGAAATTTTTGGCATTTTCAACTTTTCTTCATTTTGACCTCCTACTTTGCCTCTGATTTCCGGTTTGCAGATTGATTTGACAGGCGAGCTGAAAGATCCATCACGTAGCCTGACTGATTCTGAGAAGGTTGTTCTGGAGGTGCCTCTGGCGAAAAACTTCGTTTGGACCTTCGAATTCATGGGAGCCTTTTCCTTCCAGGGGCACCCATTTTACCCAGAGTTAGCCATTTTTATGATCTTCAAATTTCTTCATTGACTCCTCTTCTACAGATAATCTCGTTGAATCTGGAGCTCCGGGCGTCGGATTGTTTGCCTATTGTGCTCATCGTGAAGCTGACGAGATATGAGGAGGGGTCTTCCGGGATGAACTCTGTCAAAAAGTGAATTTTAATCCCTCAAAAGCTTGGGTGCCCATCTTAGCTGGGGGTGCCCAAGTTCACCAAACTTAGTTTATTTTTCACTTTTTGTGTTTGCTTCTGCACTTTGAAATTCAGCTCTTGCCAGACCCTCTGTTCAGCTTCTTGTATCTGGCGAATGCGACCTCCGATTGACGAGCTGAATATCTCGTTGGAGAGTTGGATCAACTGCGAAGATTTCATATTAGAGCTTCGTTTCTGGATTCATTTGTTTAGCCCCTTGAAAACTTGGGCGCCCTTCTTCACCTAGGGCGCTCAAACCTTCCAAACTTAGTTAAATTTCATTTGATTTTCTTCAGAGTTTGAAACCTTCATTCTGTAACTTTGACTTCGGTCTGAATTTGCCAGAAGATGGTCAGTCGGATGATCTGACGGAGGCAGGCGTATCGAAGCTGACTGAATACTGAAGAGATCAAGTACCTTCTTAAACCCTAATTACTGGATTTGCCCCTTCAAAAAGCTAGGCGCCCTTCTTCACTTGGGGCGCCCAAAGTCTCCACACTCAGTCAATTTTTTGATATTTCTTATTTTCTCCACTCTGACTTCTATGTGAATCCTCCCTGTTCAGCTTCGAATCCCGGATGACTGAATAATCTGTTGATTGCACCGTCGGACTCGCTGTAGAGCTGGCAGAGAACTGAGCAACTTCAATTTAGAGCTCAAACCCTAATTCCATCTTTTAGTTCCCTAAAAAGATGGGTGGCTATCTTCACCTGGGGCGCCCAAGTCTGGCAGTGTTAGAAAATTTTCATATTTTTTTATCTTCTTAGTTCTTAGGTGCTTGTTCATCACAAGCTAATACGTTGAATGCTCACGATGTTGAATCGACTTTTGGCGGTCGGCTAACCTCCATTGATGACCTCCGGAGCTCGATGCTTGAAAAAAGCAGAATAGACCCACCAGGGCAAAACTGATTATTTTGAGATTCTGATTGCACCAGCCTGATATGGAAGTATTTTGAGCCAATCAAAATCAGTTTGGACCCTATCGGACCAACTTTCTATTTTTAGAAAGTTTTGCCAGTATCCATTTCCCAAGAAACCCAGAAAAACCCAGAAAACGTTACTAATTTTAGAAAATTTATAAAAATAGCAATTTTCCTAAAATTTAGGGATGAAAAATTGAGATCTGGGTTTTGTTGATTAAGCTGCTCTTAGCAGACCCAGATCGTCAGATTTTGACAATTTTGTGTTTTAACCCCTCATGCAAGACTTGCACACCCAAATTTTGACCTTTTTGACTGATTTAACAAGACTTTTACTCATTTCTTCAAAATGTCTAAGTGTAACAAAAAATTTAATTTTGGGGTACAACAAGTTCCTATTTGAGTCTTTTATCATAATGTTCACTTGCAATGAGCTCTAAAAAGTCCGATTTCTCTTGTTGCAGGTCTGTTCCTCTTTATTTTTTGTTGTTTCTCTTCATTTTAATGTCTTTAATCTCTGGCTTTTTGGGATGCCATTGTGTGAGTTTGAGTTGGCATTTGATAGAAATGCTCTTTGGATGAAAAATGCGTTTTCCTCTTCCAATAAAAGCGTTCTTTGCTGAAAACGTTTTTCTTCATATGCAATACGTGTTTTTCCCTATCTTTCATACACCATTCATTTCTCCTTTTATCTCATACGCCTTCACTAAGAACGTGTTTCACATTTTCATTTCATGCCCTACGCCATTCAAGCAATCTCATTCATTTCATAAATAAAAACGTTCTTTGCTGGAACGTTATTCATTTCATTCAAAACGCCTCTCATTTTCAGCATTTTTCATTCATTGAAAATGCCCTTTGCTGAAGCACATTTTCAGCTATCTCTCTCATTCAAACGTTTTTTTTTTCTATGTCAAGTGCCTTTCATTGCTAAAACATTTTCCATTCCATTTTCATACGCCCTTCATTCATTCCATTTCATTTTCATTTGTCTCATTTCACCTCATTCACATTTCTTCATAATCTCATTGCCATTTTCTATAGAAGAAAAGAGAAAAATGATGCCCTTGGCTGAAAATTGGGATTTTATAAATCAACTGCAAGTAGGGGGTTTTGACTGCAAATGTAAGTAGAAGTTTTAAAAATAAACTTGCAATGACTTCTTGTTTTTCCTACCTTGCACTTTGTTACTTGTAATATGTTCCAAAAATCCCAATTACACACTTGCACTTGCAGTCAGCCTTCCAAAACCCAAAATTGAGCTTTGGCCTCACTTTTGCAGCCCCTTTGTCTCACTCTCGTTAATCCTATTTACACATGACCTACCAAATCAATAATATAAGGCATGGGCTTTATTTTTCAAACAAATTCCAAGGCTGGAGAATGATACAAAGAAAGAACAACAACATGACGAAGCTACACAAGGAGTTGAATAAGTGACATGATTGAGCATAGAATGCTTTCAAGACAGAGATGGAAGAATATTTTCCAAACAGCAGTATGAAGATCCAATCAAGGATGATGTAGTTCGAGTCGTGTCTTCGGACACTTAGAATAGTTTCAATTGTGTACTTGTAATTTAGTTTTGACAAAATTACATGTAAAATGGAAAAATGTAATTGCATGTGATCATATCACTTGCAAATTTGTAACTTGTAATTGCATGTAATAACGTTACAAGTCAAATTACAATAGGACTTGTAATGTTGAATAAGTCAACTGCAGTTAGTTAGTGGTTGAGAGAATTTCTCAAGTTAGTTGGGATCCTCCCACCTTTTTCTCAAGGCTTCTCTCCTATAAATACTTGAGGGGGTCTATTGTAATATTTATCTTTTGGCAATGCAACAAAACTCTACTAGTTTCTATGTGCACTTTAAGACTTTGAGCTTAAATGTAAATCAGATTACAATCAATTAAAAGAGGCAAATTGCTTTCAAACTTTGTGTTGATTCAAGATGTTATGTGACGACATTTTCTGCATATTGATTGTGAGTTTTGTGGTGTTATACAAGAGGGATTCAAGTTCAATTTTGCAGACTTTAAGCTGCTTATTGCGTTTGGAGTTTTAGAGAAGTTTCACTCTAAATATCTGCAGACTTTGTGCTGTAAATGTTGAAGATTGAATTCGTAATTTGTATTTAGAAATTGAGAAGAATTGCAAGACTTTGTGCTTGTAATAATTCCCATTTGAAGTAGTTAACAGGTGCATCATACTTACAGACTTTGTGCTGTCTTGTGTTGTATATTGTTCTTAAGTAATAATTTAAAAGGGTAGATAGGATTCGGATTTTCAAGACTTTGTGCTTGGTGGTTGTTTTCCCGTCCCGGAGGAGGTGACGAAAGTCTTTGTGCTTTCAGGAAGCTTCATTTCCTCTCTCTCAATTTCATTTCAAGCTGCTATAAGAGTTTTTCTAAAAAGTAATTATTGTTTTTCTGTGAAGAGAAAAATTTAATCTTTCCTGAAACAAAATGAGAGGTTGTTGTTCCACCCATATTTGTTTTAGTTAGTAGAAAAGGGGGAGCCTTCCCTAAATTAGGAGAGTATTACACTCATGTACTGTGGCTGAAGTCATAATTTTGCATATCCCTAAGGTATACAAAATTTTCAACCAACACAAGGGTCCTTCAAACTCGAAAATTACTCCATTGAGACCTAAAAAGGACTGCCAATGTGATCTCTTTCAATCACGTAAGCAGTTACACATTCACCCTGGATGTCTCTCTCAACATCAAAGGCATCAGATTTATCAGTAAATTCATTTCCATTAATTTCCTCTGAACCAAGTTCTGCAATCCCCAAAAATACGCATAATCTCCCTTTGCCTTCTCCATCGACTATCTTCACCTCACCTGCGTAACTGCCATTAGTTACGAATGAGTTTCTTGAAATTCTTTTTTTTATTCAAAAGATTCTCCAGCCAAATGTCATATTTTCTCCGATGCACAAAAGGGACAAAAGATTAATTTTATTTTTTAAAATTTTCTTTAAAGTCTCCTTGTGTCCCCTTGTAATAAATTAATGCTTTGTAGAGTTCAACATTAAAACTAAGCATTAATTTATTAGTTTCTCCCCCATAGATGCAAGCTAAGGAGGGACATTACAACAGAAGAAGTGAAAGGATTCTTACTCGGTCTAATATGCCCCATATAGATCAGCTCCTTAATTACCTTTTCTATTTCATCCTTGTGTCGCTTAGGATGTCTATAAGGTGTACTAATCACCAGTTTTGACCCCTCCTCAAGCTCTATGACATGCTCCATGCCCCTTTTAGGAGGTATCCCTGGAGGTATGCTCCCAAAAAATGCACTATGCTTAGACATCAAGACCTTTGCATCATGATGATATAACCTCTTTGGTTGCTCTCTAACTATAGGCATGATAATACATTCTATTGCCCACTCTACCTGATCTTGTCTAATAAGTCTTTCCATTCTTTTGAAACAAACTATACGTGGTCCACCATTAGATATACCTCCAAGTGTGATCTTTTTGCCGCCTACATCGAATTTCATTTCCATAGTTTGTAAATTCATGGAGAACTCCCCAATGGAGTGAAGCCATTGTATACCAAGAACCATATCCGTATCCCCTATGCTCACCACATAGAAGTCATCTCTAAGCTCATACTCACCCAAGTTCCCAACTGAATACTCAAATTGGATATTTTCTTGGTGCAGGTAAGAGTGAAACCATCAGCTACCATCACTTTGAAGCTATGCACCCCCAAGTTTCGGGGATGGGGATGGTAGGGGATGGTGGGACGTGTTTCCGGTACGGGGGTACTTTTGGGCCATTTTTTAGGGGATGGTAAGGGATGGCTATTAAAAAATAGGGAATTTTTTAAAAATATAGAGAAATTTCAAATATTCATAACATTGATAAAGCATTCATCATAGACATTGTAGAAGATTAATACATAACATTAGACTTAAATTGATATTTCACATGAGAATTGACAAAGAAATTAAAGAAATTCAAATGCTTTCATTGTCAATGTGCATACATATTATATAAGAATTATAACAAACTTTCTGAAGGCTCAAGTTTCAACAATAAAATGACAAAAACATAGAAAATATATGGCTCCAAGTTAAATGGGCCTTTTGCATAGGTTTTGAGGGCTTCAGAAGGACATTTAAATGGGTTTGAAGTTGCTGGCCTTGCTACACTTGCAGTCCTTGAAGAACCCGCAGTGGCTACCATACTTCTATGAGTTCTACTTCTACGTCTACTTCTTTCATGCATTTGAACCTCAATCTCCTCACTATCATTACTAGTACTCTCATTGCTGATCTTGAGTTTTTTGGTTAAGAATTGAAAATAGAGCTGTAAGTTCAAATAAAAGAAAAAATAAATTCACAAAACTCTTCCTATGTGGCAAAAAACTTGAAAAAAACTTGACAAAATGGAAAACAAATTGAAAAAATAAACTCACAAAGCTCTTCCTTGTTGGCCTGCCCATCCCCTTTTTTTAATTTAAAAATGTGTTTTTTTTACAAAAAAATAAAGTGAAATGTTGCTGGTCCATAGGGAGCGGCTAGCTGTCCCTAGGACGGTTAGGGGACTTTTGGAAGTCACCTGGCCATCTCGGGGACGGCTAGCCATCCCTTGCCATCCCCTGCTTTTTTTTGGGATGTTCCGGGGTCATCCCCCTTTTTGTGCACTAATAAGGGACGGGGAGGGGATGTTTCCCAGGTGTCCCCGAGTCCCCGAAACATCCCCGGTACGGGGACGATGGTAAAAAGGTAGGGGATACATCCTTGGGGAGCACTGCTTTGAAGCCCTCACAATCTTCTGTTTTGATGCCTCTTCTAGCTACTACACCCTCATCAATAAAGTTATGAGTAGCACATGTGTCAATTAGAGTCACTATACACTGCCCACATAGCACCCCTCTAACTCTAAAAGAACCAATTTTCTGCAAACTAGATTGTTGGGCCATCACACCATTGCCTCCTTGCTCTTTCTTGAACTCGTCGGATGAGCTCTCACTATCGCTTTCTTTTGAATCAACTTGCTGGTCTGAAATTTCTGAAGCTGATTTATCAGCTGAAAAGTACTCTATTTGTTTTGATTTTGCCTTTATAGCACATTTATGTGTTGGGTCCATGGTTCCTTACATTGGAAGCACAATTTCTTCCTCTTGAGGTCATTAAGCTGCTCATTATCCAATCTTGGTGGCATGTTTTTGGACTGATTCTCTTTGACTATGTTTTTTGTCTTTGTCCTTCCTAGATAAAAACCCCTTGGACTGAAATTTACTTTTTGAGGTAGATGACTCCATATCCCTTGCTATCTTAATTGCATTTTGTAATGTAGGTGGACTAAGTGATTTAATCCAACCTCTCAACGGATCTACTAAGCCATCAATAAACAAAACAGTCAGCCTCCTCTTTGAAATGTTAGTGACCAACACTATTAATCTCTAAAAATCTGCAATGTATGCATTAACCGAACCCCACTGCTTCAGCTTTGCTAACTCCTTAAAATGTAACTCGGGATCCTTCTTATCAAATTGATTAATTAGTCTTTTTGTGAACTCTGCATAAGAAAATTTGATTGTGACCCAAGGTAATCATACCATGATGCCACCACTCATGATGTAATGTCCCCGAATTAGAGGTATTAAATTATTTATTTATAAAGTTATTCCAATAAATTAATATCAAAAGGATGACTTTATATTTAATTAATTTTAATAAAAGTGACTAAATAAAATAATATATTATAAAGTCACTTTGGAGAGTAAAATAATATTACTTCTAGAAGCTTCCTGGAAGTCAATGAGAATTCTTTATAAGGAGATCAATGCAAGCCATCTCATCATGTCTTGAGTTATTCTAATTTCCTACCTGCGTGGTAAAAGCTGAGTGCTTGCATTGCCCAAGGGTTTGAAGACTCTAGGGTACCGGTTTCGGTTGTGAAATATCAACCCTAGTTGGAGATTGTGGAGGAATCCATCTAGGGTTTCTACAGGGTCTTCATTGGAGAGTTTTGACAGGTGCAATAGTTGATGTATTATTGCCCTTCTGAAAGGAATTGTGATTGAATGCAATAGTTGGTTTATTATTGTATTTATCTGAGGAGTTTACACAATTGCAATAGCTGGTTTATTATTGCAATTAATAAGGGTTTGCACAATTGCAGCAGTTGAGGTATTGTTGTTGTGACTATTTCATTTGAAAAGGAGTTATTTCTCTTACTGGTTCGATTATATCAAATTTAATGGTCATTGACCAAATTTGATACATAAAGAATTTGATTGAGCTTTTGAAGGATTCATTTGCAGCATCTGGGTAAATCAATTTTCTCATTGGAGTTGATTATTTTTGATAATTGATTTTTGAAGAGAACAGTTGTAGAATTTTGGAGATTGCTTACAGTCTTAGAGAGGTTCAATTTTATCATTGGAGATTTAGAAAATCATTCAGTATATTTAGAAGAATTCGGTTTGAAGGAGATATCAATTTCAGTTTGGATAAATCGAATCTTTGCTGAGCCGGATAAAAAACAAAATTCAGATAAGACAAAATCTGCATTCTTATAGGCATCGGGTCTTTGACTTGGAAGGGTGAATATGTTTAAATCCATTGCATAACATTATTCGCAACTAAGGCTAGCGTGGCACATGGAGGAGTCGAAATTTGTTGATAAGAAGATAGAATCGCAATTTCATTCTATAAGCATATTTTAAAAGCGGAATATTTGTGGAGACAAGTATGAGTTAGTCGCCAAAGCTTTCACCTGTTGGGAGCTGCTTGGAATAAGACAAGCAAATATAAATTGATTTCCATTGTGGGAAATTTGTGGCTATTGGAGTATTATTGGCGTGGCTCTTTAAAATCAGTTTGAAAGAAACTCGAATCCATGATCGATTTCTGGCTATGTTAAGTCGTGTATCATCTTTGAGGTACTTTCCAAGGTCGATTAGAGCTGGGAAAGATTGCATTACATTAAGCAATAAAGTCGCTGTATTTTGGAGCCAAGTTATTTCGATACTTGAAGAAAATTTGACTTTGAGTTTGAAGGTTAGTTTGTATTCAATTTTGACTAAGAGAAGATCGCAGCATATCAAGTAACAGGGCGTAGCTGTCTTGCATCAAAGGACTCAATATTGAGAAGGTTTGATTGAGATTTTCATTTCTGGGCGTCCAAATCAGGTTCTTGTTCACTGAATTTAATTGCATTCAATCTTCATGTAAGTCATTTGGTCTCAAGGAATGAAACGCTGTCATTTACAACAGTATAGTTGTATTTTGATCATCTTAATATTTGCATCCATTGCTGCTATTCAGATCTGAGTTGCATTGTAATTGATTAGTGAAGGGAGAGTTCATTAGTTTGCTGATATTGCATTGTCTCTTTACCATTATAGATCAATTGCTATCATCTTTGGTAACATTGTAATCAGACTTATACAGCCATATAAGGAGTTTGGAAGGTTTTCATATGAACTGTTTGGTAGAATGTCTCATTGTTGTAGCTTAACATTTACATGTATATTCAGTTTGAGAAATCAGAAATACATTGGCTTTGCAACATACTTTCAATTCTAGTCATTTGGCATAGTTTAGTAAAGACTTCTCATGCACTGTATCATCACATCAAAAGGAAAAACAAAACAGAAAACATTTACCAGTAGTAAGAGGTTAGTGAGCCAATTGTTTGACAAAATTCCTAAGAGCTCAAAACAGAAAATTCAAGTCAGATTTGGCAAGGGCTCTTACAGTGGTATCAGAGCTTGGATCTTGCCAGCTTGTTGGGAAAAATCAGTTGATTGCATTCCAGTTTGGAATGATTTTCAGTTATGGGCAGCAAGTTAGTTAATAAGGGAAAAATGCCTAGCATGGAAGAGATCATGGTAGACTTCTTGAAGGAAATTATGCTCTCACAACAAAGATCAGCGCAGTTTTTGGAATCCTTTTCAAAGGGGCTTACATCACAAAACAAAAAGAAGGAGAAACATCATGTATCTACAAGTGAAATATCTAAAAGCCTCTATAATGAATTTTCAGCAGTTAGTGACTGCATATAGTTGATCCTAAGGAGAGTAAAATGGAAAAAGGTTTTGAGCAGGAGGACACCAAGGTCTTCCAGGAAAGACTAAAGTTTGTAGGTAAGAAGTTCAAACTCTTACCTCAGGCTAAAGCAGCTCTCTTTAATATTTTGGAGGAAGCAGAAAAATGTCTCTGTAAGATTAGTCAATCACCTTCTAAAGCAATGGCTATAGCTTTGTCTCCATTGGTGCACTCGTTAGTCGAGCCAGAGTTGATGAGACATCAGGATGAAGAAGTAAGATTGGCAATTGTCACTTGCATCAGTGAAATTATGAGGTTTATAGCTCCTCAAGTTCCCTATGATGATGGCAAGATGAGAGAGGTCATGCAGCTGATTATTGAAAGCTTTAATGGGTTAGGTGACATCAAAAGCCCTACTTTCAATAAGAGGATCAAAATTCTAGAATTGATGGCACAGGTGCATTCATGCGTTATCATGTTTGATTATGATGGTCTAATTCTCCACTACTTGTAGGTAAGTTCTAATGTAGACCAATTATGCCCGATATAGTTTCTCCCTCTAGAACTCTGGGAGGCTGCCACTGAGTTTTTCTTGCCAGCTTGTTAAAATATCTCTTCTCTCTGTCACTCATATGAAGTCTCAAACTGAATAGTTTTTTGCTAGCATAGGTTGAAGTTAATGGCTGCTTAGACCCTTTAATTAAAATTAAAATTTTCATAATTTACATCCTACAAGTATGTAAACGTGTTAATCATGTCATTGCAATAGAATTTTTCTTTTTCCTTTATTGACAAAACATGAACAAGTTGCCATATTAATATACAACAAAGATTCCATTTTAATATAATAACTTCACAAGTACATGAAACAAGAATACATACCTTAACTAGCATAGCCCCAATGAGCTTTAGAACAAATAGTAGTAAGAAGGTCCGGGGGTCAGATCCTTCCATTTATTTCCATCCATCTGTCAGATGGTCCATTAGATGTCCCTTCTCCATTTCAGATCCATTCCATTCAGATCCATGGGAGTCCATTCCCATTTTATTTATTTGGGGACTGGAGTTTTATTTGTTTCACTACTTTGGCCAAAGTATTATCATTCAGTACTTCGAATGAAGGTCATTTATCATATGCACTACTCAGGGCCGATTTGCATTAAGGCTTTCTTACACTACGCGTAGGTTGGTCTATCGGGGTAGTCTGTACCCTAGACTTCCTACAACAATCTATCTACTAGAACAGAGATCATTTTAATAAGATCCTACAACCAACTCCCTTATACAGGATACTCTCATCCTAGGAGGTTCATTAACTTGACTAAGTTAACTAGCTTTTAGTTGTAACCTGTAGCTTATTAAATGCTCTCGATTCATCCCTAGTATTAATTAGCTATGTTCAAGCATATACTCCATATATGGAGTCAATACAATTAATGCAGTTTCCTTTTCGATGCCTAGTGTAATCCGTACACTAATGAATGCGAAACCAACAGAAGAGAACATGCAAAAATCATCCTATTTCACAATTTATCTTATGCTGACAAACATTTATCCTTACATATTTATTCCTAAGTAAATCAGCTTTCAGTCTCAGCTCTTTTCAGTCAAAGGACAAGATACAGACTTACTTCTGAATACAAGAATAACAAAAAGCATAAAAAGGAAACGATTAACATGCCTAGTAAGAGCTTTCCCTTAGAAGTTTGGAAAATGAGAATACTTCTCCCTCTTAGCCTGCCACCAAATGATTCCCAACTGGCTTTATAGCGAATTCTTCTCAGCTTTTTGATTGTTTCAAGCTGTAATTCTCAGACACTAATTGCTTCTTTCAACACTATAGAATACCTTCCTTAACAAAATACAGACTAAAGACTTTCTTAACAATGACGAATGCTTAAACAATACTCTCAGATTGATGAATTCTTTCTTATCAGAAACAGCTCTTCACTCTTGATTGAACAGTACGAATTACTGAATTCTATTTTCGTGTCCTTTACACTGAACAAATGCAGGCTTTATATAGAGTTGGAAACTTAACTGTTTCCCCTTTCTATGGTGCCAGTGCTGCCAACGGAGCTTGGAAAGTTTCAAAGAAGAAACGTGTTGCTTATTGGAGAGGGTTTCGACCTCCATTAACTGACAGCAGTGATATATTAACATTTCGCACTTGTAAAGTTTGTAAAATCGTGACACCTCCAGGTTTTAGCGCGATTCAACAGCGATGGATAAGCGATGAATTAATTCAAGACTATTTCCCAGGTTGTATGGCGTCCACATCTCATTTTAGCTATGCATGAATTTAACCCAACTGTTTTTAGTCGTTTGCGCTAGTCGCGCGATTCTTCTTGTGCATTTTTGCTTCTTCCGCCATTTTAATGGGCATGGGCTCTTATTTCAAATTTATTTTACTCTTAATAATTTCGATATAGTCCAACAGGAAATATTTGAACTTGGCGAATTAATAAAGATATTTGATTTCGATTTTCAAAAGAAATACTCATTTTCAAAGAAAAATGTCATATTCCTAATTTCGTGATTTAGTCTCATTTCTCTATTGAATATTTAATAAAATGTTGATTTAAATTCCATTTGTTTTTCAAATCTTTTTTTTTATAAATTACATCTATATATATATATTTTATCATATTAAAATATTTATATAATATAGTTTTAATTTACTTTATATATTTATGTATAATTATTTAAATTAATAATTTAAATAATATCGTATACATATCTATATTTTGTAAAGACTATACTATATACGTATTTTAATATAATATTTAAATATATAAATATATTTACCTTTACACCTATACATGTATATACATTTACATTTTAAATTATACGTACGTATACTGCGAGCCAGTCAGCATACTTTCACTATACGTACTCATGTATATGTATATATATGTGTATATGTAAGTTCCGAGGTAATATATCGTCATAATGTAATCATACTACTGGTTAGTTGTGGGTACGTATATGTGTTTATATACTTGTATATCTCCTTTATGTATAAGTATTCATAAATACACTTATATCGACGCACACGTATAGCATGTCCATCTGCTCTAATATGTTGTATCGACATGAATGTACTTATGGACACTTGTACATACCGTATTTATATGTATATATACATATACACATGCCCACCTCTAACAAGAAACATTACTCCATATAAGATTATACTGGAAAGCATCACTTATTTACACATTCAAAAGTAGATACGACTCCTAATGATACTAAACAAGCCTACGGATGACTTACCCTTAACCACAACAATGACTTAGCTTACTCAGTCTATAGTTTGTGTGTGTATGTCCAATTGGTATTCGTTACTGTTTACCCGACCAAGTTCCTCCCCGAGTGATATCTCTCCTCTGCCTGGAGGATTGGTCCTCTTACCTGCATATCATGACACAACAACGGAGGTCATATGCTCAAAACAAAGCAGAATACATGAAACATTTCAAAAGTTAGATTATTCACAAATCAATAACCTTATATTCTCCTTTATGCAGTATTTCACCAAGAATAACATCAAATGAAACAACATTCATATTGAAAACAAGGTACAAGCATCATTAATTTACCTCCAGAATTCACATTTACTCTATCTAGTAATGGTAGATTGTAAGTGCAATTTGGGATGCAACAGTTGGCAGGAATAACTGTGGTCTGATACCACTATAATGGCCTACTCCATATTTTTCCCTTTTCCTTGGTTTGCTTGTATTGGGTTTAAATGTTTATGTAGCTGGTTTGATTGATTTTCATGTACATTCATACAGATTGAATATGCCAAGTACAGAAATAAATGCACACACTAGCTAAAATTTAATATTAGCTACCAATCAATTTATTGCATTGATCACAAAGCCCAAATAGATAACAAAATATTGCACAGGCTAACCTTTTAAAATCTGTAGATGTGATTGTGAAGGCTCAATGTGCTGATATAACCACTATGCTTATGGAGTTCACGCTACTATGGAAAACAGGCAATTCTGAGATAAAGTTTGAGCTCAATTAGGAAGAGAACTAATCCAACTTTCAAAAAGATGTCACACTTCCCATAACAAAATCAACTCATGCCTAGGCAGAAAGAGTATGTGCCAGGTATATGTAAATTGGATCATAGTCTAAACAAGAATTATTGCAGACATTCATTAATTAGAACTGCAACATAACTCCTTATGGTATATTCTGGAAATAGCAGTTCTGCTGTTCATAAACCTACCCATGCCACTTAAAGAAATGAAAACATCTTCATGCCTAGCACCACTCCACTCATACGTAGCTTTTATACAAGGATTTTTTTTTTGGTTTGTAAGTTCCATACGTTGTGGCTAAAGCTTCATATCTAGATCCGACCCTCTCTGCTCTTTGACCAGCTCATTCTATTTCAACTATACTTATGCCAAAATCCTCAATTCTCCAATGTAGCAATTTGTCTTGCATGTTCGAATATTCAACTCAGATTATTAGTGGTTTTCATTCAACTTACCTCCTTAATAGTGCGTATGAAATTGTACAGAAATGGTACGACACATATAAATTCAAATCACCACTTAAGCAGCTGTTATATGGTATGAAGACTATCGCCCATCTCAAGAGATAATATTAAATCTATACCCATTTCATTACTATGCCAACTTTAACAAGCCAAAAGGAGGTTCGACACATATAAATGGTACGACCTTGCTGGATGGTACAGATGCTAAATAAAATTTCATTTATGCTTCAAATCTCCTGTTTGATATCTGGAATTGATTGCCCAGTTAGAATAAATAAATAGAGGTAATACCCATAACCATATTTGTACTTTGAAAGCACCAGTCAACAAAAATGAGGAATTTTGTCATTCTTTGAAAATATATATCCAGCAATCAGGAAACTGAGAAACTTAAATAAACTAAATCCAACACCCAAGAAACATCTTCCAGGCTCGAAGGTGTTATTCTTAATGGAGGTTTTCATCCCCAATAAGTTATGAAATCGAACTGCAAAAACTCCTCCTCTCTTAAAAATTCCCAGCATATGCAAAATGAAATCCAAATTTGTTTTTTTTCCTTCTTTCCAGATGTAACTGCCCAACCTTTCTTGAACTTATCCTTTTTCATTATTCTTTTGATTTAAAATTTCATTTCATTTAAAGTTCTCCAAAAATATTATTTAATTTACTTTTTAATGAAACTCACCTTATAACTTCCTTTTTGCAAAAATTAAATTAATGCTAAGCTAAATA